>JAJOZX010007342.1:215000-228517 GCA_023014485.1 Bathynomus jamesi | reverse complement strand
CCACATGGCCATCTCTGTATGTAGACCTCCAAACATGACGATGACCTTGTCTTCTCCGTGGGTGTCTGGCCACTTCCACTGAATGAATTTACCAAGGGCATATAGGGGTGCATCGAATGCAACAACTGGTATTTGCCCGGGGTTAAGGAATTCGGTAGCAGACCGAACAACATTCATTCCATGCTTGATCATCGCTGGAGTAGCGGCCTTTTCATGGAATAAGGGAAGGAGGTAGGAAAGGGTTTTCATTTGATCTTCATCTTGTTCTTGCCTTGTAGCGTGGTATGCTGACCATGATATAACATCACCCTTCCCTATCGTGTCTTTCTCCAAGATCCTGAACGCTTCTTTCATCCACTCCTTTTCCTGGAAACATGCTTCATGGTAGTGTCCCTCAATAGGGTCAGACACATTAGACAACTTCAGGACTTCTACCTTGGTTTTGTCCATTTCAACAGCTGGTACAATTGAGTACGACATGAGTAACTCCAAGTCCTTTGAACCTAGAGAAGGTAGCACAAGATCACCTTGTTTGGTTCCACAGTTTGAGACAGTTGGGAACTGAAACAGACTAATCCCTGTACCATGAAATGATCCAACGGCAGTTGTACTAGATGGGTTGTAATCCAGATTGTCAAGTGCCCCAACAATAAATGGTCCATGACGAAACTGAGCTGGTACAACCACTCCTTTGGTCTTGAAGTTCTGGCACACTGCTGTTGCAAGTTGGCTTTCGACTTGAAGAATTCGGTCATAACTCACACTGAGACCCAATTCATATAGTTGTGTAATTAATGATTTTGACCGAATTTCAGTATGAATTTTCAGACCAAGATACAGAGGCAATGGTGGTTCTCTTTCCAAAGAATGGCGAACCTTAGATGATGATGTATGCTTGTTCCTAAAATTAAAAAGGATAAGTTGCGAGACAGTGAGAGTTGCAGGGGAGTCTTCTGGTGTTTGGTCCTTCACGTCAGCACCATTTGTGATCATAGATATAAGGGTTTTCAAGGTTGTAGGTACCGATTCCTGTTGACAACCAGATGGAAAGGTACCTGCAAACTTGAATCCAGTAAAGTTGACGATTTCCTTGCGTATGATTCTAGCAGCTTTTGCAAGAATCATAGTATCTCCTTCAAAATTCTGTCTATTTGTCTTTCTGAGCATTTCCTGAATTCCCTGCTGAAAAACTAAGATTTTGTTCTTGCCATCACTCACTTCCTGGGCATATGGGAAATACTCCAGAATCTTCTCTCTGAATCGTCCTCTGTTCATTTCCTTATTAATACCTAAGTCCCGAAGTCTTTTTTGATACAGATCAAATAGCACAGAAAACTTCATTTGAAAGATTCCTTCTTCCACGCAATTTTCTACATGATTAACGACCTCAACTATTGCCTTTGCTTTCATCAAGTTTTCTTCATAGCCTTCTTCCTTGCTCTGTTTTTGTCTCAAAAGTGAGCGGTAACGGTTCCGATAAAATGTCAAGCATTGCAGATGATACTTGGCTTCAATGGCCATGAGATCACCACCTCCTATTCTAGACATTAGTTCTGTGTCACTGAGTTCTGTAGCCATCATTCGCCAAATGTACTGAATTCGTGAAGATGCCCATGTGTTTGTTGACAAAACACACAAGTTGCTTTGTCCATAGGATGCCGCTGAACCCGCTTCCCCGTAGATGAACTGGTTTCACCTTCATCCGCCCTTTCTCTCTTTTTTGTAGCCCTTTCAAGCTTTTCTTTACTAAATTTAACATGGCATGACTTGTGCCACACAGCTTTATTCTGAACCAGATCTTTAACAGTCACCTCTTCATTGAAAAGAAGAGGAACTGGTAGTCTTCCAAGATTCTTGAATGCGTTGACATTCTCCATAAATGTTGCATATGCTTCAGTTTTTTTACCACTCACAGCATTGAGTGGACATTTAAGAGTCTCACCTTTGCTCTCTTGACAAACCATGCATTTGCTCCAATCCATGTTCACAAATCACCTGCAAAACAGAAAAGCACATATTATATAGTTATATTATTAAATATTTTACATTAAATAAACATTTAAGGGTAATTCTGATTATTTTATAGCAATCCTGGCATCGAAATATGTAGGTTTAGGGACTATTTATTTACAATTACTCCTCACAATAGTTTGTTGATTTCTAGCTGGCAGCCATCTTGGACTTCCAAAATGGCAGCCAAGATAGGGTTGTGCGTCTTGGTTCCGGGGAAAAATTGGTAGCTAAGGTCCTGAACAACATTTAAGCCAAGTTTGGTGCTTTTGTCCAGAATGTCCACTTACTTCAAAAATCAGGGTCTAAGCTACTGCACTAAGTGTAAGGTATGGCACAGGGCTGAGGCCAACTGCAGCGATAGCAACAGCAGCTCTGATTGACGCTGGAGTCATCACAGAAGACAATACAAGTAAAGTGATTGATAAGAGCAAGGTCAAGAGAGCACAGGAGAAGTTGATGAGAGAGCTGGGGGAACAGTTCGAGAAGAAGTGCAGGGAGGAGGGGGGGATCTCTTGCATCCTCTTTGATGGGGATTGACCTGACCAATGTGATGATGGAAGCTGAGGGCAGTGACCAATCTTTTCCCGCAAAGATCAAGGAAGAACACTATAGTGTTGTTAGTGAGCCTGGCAGCTACTATCTGTTCCACTTTACCCCAGAGAAAGCAACTAAAGAGGAGTCACATGCGGAGAAGATTGCTAAGGTCCTGTTTGCCTGGCTGAAAGAGAGGGGTTATGATAAGACCTTGTTGGCCATTGGAAGAGAGACAACAAATGTCAACACTGGTGTGGAAGCTGGAGTAATGCGGAAGCTGGAGCTGCACCTGAGGAGAAAGCACTCACCCCTTTCAATTTTGCTCATACTTGGCACAATAGCAGATATACATGCCAAACTTAAATTCCCAAATTATTAGAGCTGACTGACCTTTGGTTACTGAGATACAAGGTCACAAAGTTGTGACATTTTGACCTTTTTTGCGTTAAATGACTATTTTCAAAACGGTGTAACTAAAAAACTATTAAAGCTAGAGCATTGATTTTGGTCTCATTTTAAAGCACTTTAGTAGCCCCTTGTTTATTGTCTCTTGTTAAATATCTCTACTGTGAAAAATAAAAAACTCCCTTCAAAAGTTGACCTTTGACCTTGAATAAAAAAAAAATACCTTCTCCTAAAAAATTCAATTTTTTTACATTAATACCTTGAGTCATGTACAACAAAATCCCAAGAAGCTGTAAGTGGCTGATAACTAGTTCAATGTATAAAAAATAAATGAAGTTGGCATCATTCTTCAATTTTAGATTTTTTTTGTCAGTTCATTTATTTAAAAGTTCTGTTCTGATATAGTGTCAGTGAAGACTTAGTTCAACTTAACATTATTAGTTCAAAAACCTTTTTGTGACCTGTGCCAAAAGAAGTCTTTTAAAAGACAACCAGGGTTAAACCCCTCGACAGCCCCAAATCTACTGGAGTAGCGCTGATCCAAAGGCCCAACTAGTATATAAGTACTGTCAACTTTACAGAGTTGACTCCTGACTTCAAGTTAAAGTTAATTTATTTTTACTAAATACATGTATAAAAATTTATTTAATAATTCATTAATTGTTCATTGTTTTCTTTTCAGGATTTTCTTTGTGCTTTTGTGATTTCAGAGTACAAACATGGAACATTTAAAACTGAAACAGAAGTGTGCTGATCCTTTGCTGCGTCACAAAGGTCAGTGTCGAAAGAAGAGTTTGAGAATTGTACCACAGGAACTTGTAAATAAGTTTCCCGATCTGCACTTAACACTACATCACAGACTTTGTAAGCAGTGTAGAGAACATCTTGAGTCCTTGCCTGAGAAAGGAATAGGCACTTTGAATTCAGACATAAATGATGATTCTTCTTGTAGTAGTGAACCACCTGAAGATCTTGAGAAAATTGAAAATGTTGACAATAGTGATGCATCAACTTCAGAGCAAAACCATGAGATGTGTACTTTGAATGCTTCTTTTGTTTCAATTGGTGAATCACCCATAAAAAAGAGAAAGCTTGTAGAGCAAAAGTCATATGGAGCTAAAAAACTAAGCAAGGTGACAGAGACAGTTAAGAAGAGAATGGAAACAGTTGCAGGAAAAGAGATTTCTGACTCACAATTTAAGGAGCCATCTGGAGATGTAGACTGTTTAGAAATAATAAATCAACTCGAGGAAAAATTCAAAAATGAAAATACTAAAAGAAGTGATAAAATAAAAATCCTCACTGTATTGCCCAAAAGTTGGAGCATTAGGAAAATTGCTTCAGAATTTAGCACAAGGCATACAGCATCTATTGCTAAAAAAATAGTTGAGGAAAAAGGTGTCCTTTCAGACCCAAATCCAAAGGGTGGGAAAAGAATTAAACAGGATACTGTTGACGCTATTAAAGCATTTTATCTTTCAGAAGACATCAGTAGAACAATGCCAGGAAAGAAAGACTATTGTAGTATCATTGACAATGAAAGAGGAAGGATACATTTGCAAAAGCATCTTTTACTTTGCAATTTAAAAGAAGCCTATCATATTTTCAAAGAAAGAAATCCTTTGGTTAAGGTGGGATTCAGTAAATTTGCAGAATTGCGTCCAAAGCAGTGTGTTATTGCTGGAGCAACAGGAACTCACTCAGTATGTGTCTGTACAATTCATCAGAATGCCAAACTTATGTTTGTAGGAGCTGAATTAGAAAAACTAACTGCAAATGATGACACACCTATTAAGAATGTACGTCATTGTGTTGCCTTTATGGAATGCAATCCTGCCTCACAGAAATGCTGCCTCAGACAATGTGAACAATGTGGAGATCCATCAGATTTAAAAAACAGACTACTGGACATATTTACAAACAACTTCATTGATATCATAAATTTTAAAAAGTGGACCAATACAGATCGGTCAAATCTTGAATCAGTAGAACTGAATACAGATGAATATATTGACCAATTCTGTAACCAACTGAAAGAATACCAGATACATGACTTCAAGACAAAGATGCAAGCAACTTATTACCGTGAAACAAAAATGTCTTTGAAAGATGGTGAGGTCCTTGCTGTGTGTGATTTTGCTGAAAATTATTCCTTTATTCTTCAAGATGAGGTTCAGAGCTTTCACTGGAGCAATGAGATGGCTACTCTACATCCATTTGTTATTTACTATAAAAAGGAAGATGAGATTGCTCACCTTAGCTTTGTTATTATTTCAGAGTGTAACATCCATAACACAGTTGCTGTACATTTGTTTCAAAAGCATCTGATAAAATTCCTAAAAGATAATATCTCATCCATCGGTTCCATCCACAAAATAATTTACTTTTCAGATGGGTGTGCAGGACAGTATAAGAACTGCAAAAACTTTTTGAATCTTTGCCATCACAGAGATGATTTTGGAATTGAGGCAGAATGGAATTTTTTTGCAACAAGTCATGGAAAGGGACCCTGTGATGGTGTTGGAGGCACAGTTAAGAGATTAGCTGCAAAAGCTAGTCTACAACGACCTTATGATGAACAGATCCTTACTGCAGAACAGTTATATACATTTGCAAGTGAAAATATTGTAAATATAAAATGTAATTTTTCAACCAATAAAGAGCATGAAGAGGAAAGCCAACTTCTCCAAGAAAGACACTCAACTGCAAGGACTATTGCTGGTACACAGAAATTACACCATTTACAGCCAGTTTCATTGACTTCTCTTAAGGTTAAACATTATTCATTATCAGATTATTCAAAATATTGAGAAAGTTACTAAAAAGGAAGAAGTTGTGACTGAGGAGAAAATACATGGTTTTGTTACTGCTGCATATGATGGCCATTGGTGGGTAGCATATGTGCTGGAAAAGATACCAGATGAATTAATCTTACCATATTCAGATATTCTAACACAAGTTGAGGCATCTACTACTAATGGACGAACATACAGGATTTGCAAAGAAGTTACTTTGAATGCATCCAAAGCTTTGGCAGATCTACAGCACAGAAAGGTAAGAATTCAAAATTAAAATGGTCATGTAACTATATATACACTGCATACATTTTTAGTTGTGATAAATGGAAATCAATGAGCACTATACCTATACATATTGTATGTACATTTTAATATGTTACTTGTATTTGTTAATTAGGTAGCTATCTAGGTATACATTAAAAATTGTTTTCTCTTCTAGAAATCACAATAAATTGGGTGGCCCACAAGAATCTTGTCAACTACTGAAAACCATCACATACATGCACAACATACAGGTGAGGTGGGTAAAGAACAAATATTTAAAAATAAGCATTTGTTTGTTT
This sequence comes from Bathynomus jamesi, assembly GCA_023014485.1. Classification (NCBI taxonomy): domain Eukaryota; kingdom Metazoa; phylum Arthropoda; class Malacostraca; order Isopoda; family Cirolanidae; genus Bathynomus; species Bathynomus jamesi. Next base: position 222,204 of record JAJOZX010007342.1, on the reverse strand, counting down.
GTAGAAGGCTGCAGATAGTATCTAGATATGGGTTGTATTTGTAAGAGATTGAGCTGACCTTAGACAAAAATGGTTACTGACATACAAGGTCACAAAGTCATGACTTTTTGACAATTTTTGTATAAAATGACTTTTTTCAAAATGTTGCTTGAATTCATTATTTTTTATACATTGAACTAGTTATCAGCCACTTACAGCTTCTTGGGATTTTGTTGTACATGACTCAAGGTATTAATGTAAAAAAATTGAATTTTTTAGGAGAAGGTCTTTTTTTTTTATTCAAGGTCAAAGGTCAACTTTTGAAGGGATTTTTTTATTTTTCACAGTAGAGATATTTAACAAGAGACAATAAACAAGGGGCTACTAAAGAGCTTTAAAATGAGACCAAAATCAATGCTCTACTTTTAGTTTTTTAGTTACACCGTTTTGAAAAAAGTCATTTAACGCAAAAAAGGTCAAAATGTCACAACTTTGTGACCTTGTATCTCAGTAACCAAAGGTCAGTCAGCTCTAATAATTTGGGAATTTAAGTTTGGCATGTATATCTGCTATTGTGCCAAGTATGAGCAAAATTGAAAGGGGTGAGTGTTTTAGGTGGCTGACTTGACATGGAATGACCCCTGCGCCATCTCATTGTTGACCTTGATGGCCCTACTCTGTCAGACAAATTATCCGGGCCAATAGGAAAGCTCCTTGATTCTGCTACAGACTTTGATATCAATCCAAACTTCACCCGAATCTCTGTTGGCCCTCCACTGATCAAGCTTCCTGACAAGGTCATTCAAGATCTCTCAACTGATCAATACTATGGCTATAAAATTGTCTGTGCAGTCAGGGATGGAGTACTTCCTGCAGGGCTGGCTCTGTTAGAGATAGGACCAGTAAACCACAGCCGCTGGCTCACCACAGCGAACAGACTTCTCAGGCTCTGGGTGTCAAAGCACGGACTTAAAGGAAAGAACCTGAAGATTCTGCAATTCATTGTGGAATTCATCATTGGAGTGTATTACCCATGTTGGTTCAACGTGAAGGTCAAGCACTCCTGGATCAAAGGGCCTAGGCACATCCTCTTTCAGCTGGACTGCCTCAAGTCCCAGAGAGAGGAGGTGCTGGATATTGTGATGCCAACTGTGAGAAGATCTGCTTGGTATGCCCACAGTGAAGTCATCCTCCAAACACTACTCTGCTCTGAGGATCAGAAGGAGAGGATTGAAGGGGTGGAGAGAATCCTGGCCACCAGGGGAGAGGGGGACCCGGACACTCAGCTGGGGGACTCCTCTGTTAGGAGCAGAAGGACACCTGACATCAATTGTGATGCTTCCAGCATCGGTGACTTGATCAGCTGGTCAGAAGGTGTGTCAGAGCCACCTCTCACCTGCTCTCTAAGCACCTCAGAGGTGAAAAACTTCAACACCCCCATGGAGGTGCGCAACTGGCCTTGCCACACACAAAGCATTGAGAGGGTTGTTAAAATGGTGACTGAGGCTTCTGCTAAGTATTTCTCACAGGAAAAGAGGGATGGAGGGATCAGGGCTCAGGAGACCAGCAGGAAGCTGATGTCCAAGTCTGAGTCAAAGCAGGATTTGTGCAACCTGGCAAAGTTCAAGATGTCAGGAGAATGATCTTTGTAATTATATCCAGTGATATACATGCAGTTCACCTATTAATAAATATATGTAAAGTTGATTTGGCCTTGTCAATATAAATGATTTACCTTATATCTTTTAATATATTATAAAGGGGTTCAAAAGGGTAAAATTGGCAATTTAGAAATACAAAATGATGTAGGTTAGAGTTATCCTATCCAAAAAAGAAGCTCATATTTTAATTCCCCATGTAAAAACATAATTTAGACACCCCTGATGGTAGGATTTCCTTCAGATTCATGTTGTCACCTGAGTACGACCCGCCCTAATGCATTGCCCATCCCGATATCTGCAGTTTCCTTTCGCGTAGTATTTGCATATGATATTTTCTACGCTTCTGCTTTCTTTATTATTATTTTCCAAGTTCTTAGTTTTGGCATTATCATTAATTTTCTTTGGCTGCTTATTTTCTACGTTTTTAGTTATTATCCTTTTATCGTTTCGCTTGTTGGACCGTTTGTCTACTTCGCCACTTTTACTTATTTCTTTCCTTTCATCTGTCTTCCTTCCGTATTATATTGTTTATGTCGTTATTTATTATTAAGTTGTTCGTTATTATACTGTTATTCGTTATTTCGTCTTCTCTCTCATCCACCCTGTTTTTCGTTGGGACCATTTCGGACCCATGTGTCCCCATTATTTCATTCTTTTTTGTAACTTTCGAGTCTGCTATCTCCATTTCTTTAAAGACCGCGAAAGAATTTACGGTCTGTGTACACACGTCACATAGAAATTTGATCCCCACGACGTGTTTCGCGTTCGAGACAAGAGTTATTTCCCTATCATTCCAATTCATGCAGTTAAAGTCGTTTAATCGTTGGCAGAAATCACATCTAATCGCTAGGTTTTCCGTTGTTACTAAATTGCACAACTTACAGATTAAGTGAGAATTTGGACCCATATCCATGATATTCCTTAATTAGTGTAAGAAGAATACCCACACAAATTCTTTATTTATTTATTTAATTCCTGTTTTTTCCTTTCGATGGTCGAGGGTATTCGAGGGTTTTCTGACCTTTCGTTTTATGACCTTTTTCCTGCTTTGTTTCAGACTTTCTCGAATGCCAACCGTATTTCGTTTTGAATATATACGTTAAAATTGGTGATAAATTATGTAAACTGTATTGCATCTTAATTTTAATGAATTTCGCTTTATATTTATATGCACGGATTCACTGATACTTCATACACTTTCGGGTGCAAGAGAATAAACCGCCGAGTTGATTATTCCCTTCTAATTTGGGTGTTAAATAGAGAGAGAGCAAAACAACACGTCCATTCACCACAGGGTACAAGCAACTATATGTATATATACACCACACACACACATATATATATATATATATGTATAACTATATATACACACACACACATAATACACACACGGGAATGAACTCAGAATGGTATATATATATATATATATACACACATATATATATATATATATATATGTACAAAGCTGGGCACAAACCGTTAATCCGTTAATCGTTAATTAACGAAGTTAACTTTTTCGTTAACGATTTAACTTTAAGTTAACTTTGAAATCATTATCGGACTAATTAACTTCCGTTACATTAACTTCCGTTAACTCAAGTCCGTAACCCAAAAAAATCATAAATAAACGTTTAAAAGTTTATATTATTTTCAGTGCTGAACAGGTGCGCAATTAATCTGCCACTGTTAATAGTGATGAACGAACAAAAGGTTTGGGCCCCTCCTGGAGGATGACGAATGCCAGCTGGCTGCTGCCTTCCATCCCAGTTTCGCCTCATCTGGTTGGACAAGTATGACAACACCAAGGTCGCCAGGGTGAGGAAAAGCATGGAGGGTACAGTCGAGGAGGCCATGAAGCAGCAGTCCAACGAAGTGGCAGCAACAGTGGAGGCAGCAACAACGAGGAGGAGGAGGAGGAGGATGACTTCTTCAGTGCTGTCATCCAGACAAAAGAGAGCAGCAGAAGCCACAGGTCACTCAAGGGCAAGGCCAGAACTTGGTCAAGACCTGGCTGGAGACCAACTCCAAGGACTTGCTGACAGATGCTGCCTTCTTGGGTGAGCAAGTGTTGGGGACTTGTTCATCAAGTTCAACACAGCCATCCCCTCCAGTGCTGCAGTGGAGCGTTTGTTCTCTATGGGCAAGGACATCCTGAGGGCCAAGAGATCATCCCTGTCTGATGAAAACTTTGGTATGCTAATTTTCATGAAGGGCAACATGCATCTCATGGACAAAATGGAGAACGAGAAGAAGAGGGAAAATTAAATTATATATATATTGTATTTTTCATTTTTTTTATAACAAAAGTTAACGTTAACGGTTTATCGGTAACTTCCGTTACATGTTTAACGAATTAACGGATTAACGGTTAACGAAGTTAACTTTTTGGTTAACGGTGCCCACCACTGTATATGTATATATACACACACACAGTGGCGGATTTAGGGGGGGGCCGAGTAGGCCATGGCCTACGGCCCCGCGCCCTCACATATAATTATAATGTTGGATTCCACTATAAATAATACAATTGATTAATGATTAGTGATAATTATGGTATCACTCTCTTTGCTGGCGGGAGTTTAGTTCTATTCAGGCCGCTGTGGAGTGCACATGTGAGTGTATTTAGTGGTAAGTAATGGTAAAAGTCGTATCTCGAAAAAGTCGCCAGTCAATAAATGGGGATGGGGGAGTTTTAGTCAGCTTTATAATAACATAAATAAGTTGAAAAATGTTAAATTAATGTAATTAATTTTTTTATATGAAACGTACTTAGGCTAGGTTATGTCAGTTTAGCTTAAATTTCATAATAAATACATTTTATACATATTTAAGGAAAAGTCGCCACTGGTGGGGCTGGCGACTTTTCCATAAAGCGACTTTTCACCCGAACAACTGTTTAGTGTCTGTATTTAATAATTAATTAAACTGTATTAATTAATACTAAACCGAGGGTCAAGTGTAAATAGTTTGTTTTTTATGTTTTATGTTTCAGGATAAGGCAGTGAGGCTGCACTGAGGCACAATGGAGAAATCAACAAGTCGTGATCGTGATCAAGGGAGGAAGTATAAAGCTGGCTCTGTTAAACGACAAGAAAAGGCAGACGTAAACCAAAGAGTAAAAAAAACTACCAAAAATAACTCAATGGTTGACATACCAACAGTATCTGAATCTGCAAAATCACAAACTCAAACTGAATCCGGTCAAACTGAATCTGAATCAGTAGAGACACCAATTACGCCTGAAACAACTGGAGAAGCCACAACTAGTACTGAACCTAGTGTAGTTAGCGCAATTGAACCTGAACACAGTGACAGTGAGGAGACACAAGAGGAAGTGAAAGTATGAATACCGGTACTGAACAAGGATTTGAAACGGATCTTGGATTATGGCCTAAAATAATTACTGAAAATGTGTGTGACTATTGGTTGAAAAAGGGAAGCGCAGAATGTCGACACTGTGATGGTGACTTCAAAGAGTCAGCTGTGAAAGAGCTAAACAGAACCCGTCATTGTACAAAGACATTATTCACTCGAACTCATTCATTATCTGGCCAAGAAATTAATCTTAAATGGCTCTGTTACTCTAAAACAACTGGTAAAATGTATTGTTTGCTTGCAAGCTTATGTCAAAGGTGGAAAGCTCATCACAACTGGCTTCAATGGTTGGAAGAACGCTAGGTATGTCATAGAATCTCACAGTAGGTCAGATCAGCACAGGAAAAGTATGGTCGAAATGATATATCGAAAGACTGCGGGTGCCCGTATTGACTCTAATCTAGTACAACAATATGAAAGTGAATGCGAGTACTGGCAAGCAGTATTGAGGAGGTGTGTAGATGTTTTAAAGCTACTTTGCGAAGGCGGGCTAGCCATTCGAGGTAAGATGAAGTAATTGGATCAGTACACAATGGAAACTATCTTGGGATTCTAGAGCTGCTGAGCACATACGACAGTTTCTTGGCAGCACATATCAAGAAACACGCAAACAAAGGTAGTGGTCATACTTCCTACTTGTCCCATGTCATTTCTGAGGAGTCATTGGAATAATGGCAGAAAAGGTTATGTCCTCAATAACAGATGAAGTAAAAACAGCAAAGTACTTCTCAATTTCTGTTGACTCCACACCTGATATTTCACACATGGATCAACTTACTTTTACAATCGCTATGTACTGCCTACTACAGGTCCAGTTGAAAGGTTTTGCAGTTATTCCCATGCTAAGCCACACTGGCAGAGATATTGCTACAACTGTTCTTGATTTTCTTAAAGAGAAGAACATTCCAGTTATCGACTGCCGAGGACAGTCCTATGACAATCAGCAACATGTCTGGTAAATATCTGGGGACCCAACAGATAATCAAGAATGAGTGTAGTGAAGCTGAGTACATACCATGTATGGCTCATTCCTTAAACTTGGTGGCTAAGTGTGCTGCAGAAAGCTGTCCTGCTGCAGTGTCATTGTTTGCTCTGGTACAAAATATGTACTTTCTTGTTGCATCTACTTATCGTTGGAGGAGACACCGTGAGGTACTAGGACTAATAAAGATAAGAAGTTGAAAGTGATAAAATACTTTCAGACACTCGTTGGTCAGCACGAGCAGATGCTGTAGCTGCTCTCAGTAGAGCACACAAAGAAAACAGCATTGTTCTGGAAGAGTTATTCTCAGATCAGAATCAGCCAGCTGAAACAAGAGCTGAAGCAAGTGGTCTTCTCAAAGGTTTGAAAAAACTTGAAACAGTGATTCTTCTTGAAGTTTGGGATACAGTATTGGAAAGGTTTCAGAGTAGCAGTATCCAGCTGCAAAAATCTGGGCTCTCCTCAACACAGCTGTCACACTGCTAGAGTCTCTTTTACAATTTGCTAAAGACCTGAGACCAGTTCGATGACTTTGAAGCAAAAGCTATGGCTAAGTGTGATCCCTGTGATGTGACGAGTAATGATGCATACTACGCCGACACGCAGCGTATTAGGAAGCGCAAGCGTCACCACGATGAACTAGACTCCGCGGAGGATGTTATGCTGACAGGGAGAGACAAGTTTAGAGTGACTGCATTCTTGCCCATCATTGACAAGCTCTGTGCTGCCCTACAACAACGCATTGCTGCTTACAGCGACCTTCGAGAGAAATTTGGGTTTTTATCAGAAATCTCAAACAAAACGAACACTGAGCTTAAAGCATCTGCTGAAAAGCTTGTGTCTTCATATCCTAAGGACTTGGAGGCTGGATTGGAGTCGGAGCTTTTGCAGTTTGCACACCTTATGAAATCCATTCCAAGAGATTCATCTGAAAGTGCTCCTTCATCAGGTGGTGCAAAGCTGCAAAAAGTCCTGAACTAGAAATGTATGAGATAATTCACAGACATGACATGGTAGAAACATTTGCTAATGTTGAAATTGTATTACGACTCTATCTCTGCATGTTTGTCACAAACTGCACTGGGGAGCGATCATTCTCCAAGATGAAACTAGTCAAGAATTATTTAAGAAACACTATGGGGCAGGACCGTTGTCTTCACTCACCCTGTTGAGATGAGCATGAGAAATTAAGGGTGCTTGATTTACT
>JAJOZX010007342.1:200000-205000 GCA_023014485.1 Bathynomus jamesi | reverse complement strand
TGAGAGCACAGGCTCCACTATATTGACCCGTGTTTGAAGCTGTTGTATCGAAGCAAATTGCTTTTACTCTCTCTGTAATTCCCCATTCATTCAGGCAGTTAAAGACGGCTTCAGCTTGTGCTTCTCCAGTTGAGTTTGGGATTTTGGGGACACCAAGCAGCTGTTCAACACCAGGTCCTGACACAAGTACTGGGAGACGATCAATGTGCTTGTGCGAGGTGAGGTCCTCCATCATCTTGCCATCCCAGTGGACTGTCATAGAACATTCTCCATGGAAATGCTCCTAATATACTCATTTAATTGAATTCATCATAAATATGATGATTAATTAATTAAAAACATATGTTTAGTATACTTGACAACTGCTAGTCTTCTTTCTCTTCGCCCGTTCCCGCCTCTATGCGGGGTCGGCGTTTCTGGCCAGCCTCCTCCACACAGCCCGGTCCTGGGCTTCTTCCTCCGACAAACCCTTCTCCCTCAAATCGTCCCTCACCTTCTCCATCCACCTTCGCTTCGGTCTGCCTCTCTTTCTCCTGCCATGCACCTCCATATTCATCGTTCTCTTACCCACATAATCTTCGTCCCCTCTCATCACATGTCCATACCATTTCAGTCTACTTTCTTGTATCTTCCTCGAGATTTCTCCAACCTTTGTTGTGCCCCTTATCCTTTCATTCCTTACTCTATCCAACCTTGTCACTCCGCACATCCATCTCAGCATTCTCATCTCCGTTACATCTAGTCTTTTCTCATGATCTTTCTTTATAGCCCAAGACTCAGCCCCGTACATCATAGCCGGTCTTACCACAGTCTTATACACCTTTCCCTTAACCCTTGCGCCTATTCTTCGGTCACACAACACCCCTGAAACTTTCTTCCAATTTTTCCAACCAGATTGCACTCTGTGTGTTATTTCTGTGTCCAGCTCACCGTCCTCAGCCACTGTCGATCCCAAGTACGTAAACTTACTTACTCTCTTTAACCTCGCTCCCTCTAAACTAATTTCTGAGTCTTGATTTTCGTAGAACCTCAGGTACTCCGTTTTCTTTCTGCTGATTTTCAACCCTCTGTCTTCAAAAGCCCTCCTCCATTCCTCCAATTTTCTTTCTACTACTTCTCTCCTGTTGCTGCACAGAACAATATCGTCTGCAAAGAGCATACACCAAGGGGATTGATCTTTTATCACCTGGGCCAACACATCCATAATCAAAACAAAAGGTACGGGCTCAAAGAAGATCCCTGATGTAGACCAACCCTCACGGGGAACCATTCCGTTACACTTACACTACTCCTAACCTGGGTCCTTGCTCCTTCATACATACTTTGCACCAACCTAACGTACTTCTCCGGCACACCTTTCTCTCTCATACACCTCCAAACCTCCTGGCGTGGCACTCTATCATATGCTTTCTCTAGGTCGATGAAAACCATGTGCAGTCCCTTTTGTCGCTCCCGGTGTTTCTCCATCAACTGCCTCAGTGCAAAATCGCATCAGTTGTTCCCCTACCTGGCATAAAACCCAACTGCTCTTCCCCGACGGTTGTCTCTTCTCTTAACCTTTTCTCTATAATCCTTTCCCAAACCTTCATCGTGTGTGACATAAGCTTTATTCCCCTATAATTTCCACAATCCTGGATGTCCCCCTTCTCTTTGTAGATAGGTACGAGTGTACTATCCCCCCACTCCTCCGGCATTTCCTCTTGTTCATATATCTTCTGCATCAGATCCCACAATAGATCTATGCCCTCATCTCCCAAACAATTCCACGCCTCCACTGGTATCCCATCCGGTCCCAATGCCTTCCCCTTCTTCATTCCTTTCAACGCCACCTTCACCTCCTCCCTACTCACTCCTGAAGTTAACCCTTGATTTGGGACACCATCTTCAAAAATAACCCTTGGGTTTTCCTCATTTAACAGATGTTCAAAATAACTCTTCCATCTATCCATGATTTTATCCTGATCCTTTAAGACCACTCCCTGCCAATCCTTTACCTGTTTAATTTGAGTAAAATCTTTACTCGCCTTATCCCTAGCCTTCGCTATTCTAAGGATCTTTCTCTCTCCCGCCGGTGTCTCCAACTCTTTATATACTTCATCCATCACCTGCGCCTTGGCTCTTGCCACTCCCTTCTTCGCCTCCTTTTTCGCCTGCCTATAGCTTTCTCTATCCTCTTGTCTACCAGATGTGTCCCACTTCTTTTTAGCATCTTTCTTCCTTTTAATCACCTCCTGAACCTCTTCATTCCACCACCACGTCTCTTTATCTTCAGGGGGTCTTCTACCTGATGTTTTGCCCAGTACTTCCTCACCAACTCTCAATCACCCGGCTGTTCTCTTCCCACCATTCTTGTACACTCTCCAACGACCTTACTTCTTCCAAAACCTTCTCCTCAAATTTCCTTTTCTGGTCTTCTTTCTTCAGTCCCCACCACTTTATCCTAGGTGTCACCTGTTCTTGCCTTCTTTTCCTACCACTCTTAAACGACCAATCCATTACCAGGATTCTATGTTGCGCCGCCACGCTTTCCCGTTTATGACTTTGCAGTTCTTAACTTCTTCCAAATGGGATCTCCTGCACATTAGAAAGTCTATCTGGCTTTCTCTTCCTCCGCTCCTATAGGTCACAAACTGGTTATCTTTTTTCTGGAAGAAGGTGTTGACTATCGCTAGATCAAACGCCATCGCGAAATCCACCACCCTTTCCCCTTCTTCATTTCTCTCTCCCACGCCCCAACCACCATGCACCCTCTCAATCACCTCTCTACTTCTTCCCACATGGCCATTCAGGTCTCCACCCAAGATCACTTTTTCCCCCTCTGGTATCGCACCAAGTTCTTGATCCAACTGATTCCAAAACACTTCCTTTTCTACACCTTCACAGCCAGCTTGGGGGGCATACGCACTCACGATGTTCACCGTCATCTCGTCAAGGCCCAGCTTAACACTCATAACTCTATCGCTCCTTCTACTCACACTCACCAGGCTATCCTTCAGCACTTCTGACAGCACTATACCAACACCGTTTCTACCCTGTTCATTCGTTCCACTATAAAGCAACTTATATCCCCCTCCCAGCTCCCTTGCTTTATTTCCTCTCCACCTCGTCTCCTGCACACACAATACTCCCACACACCGTCTCTCCATCAAATCCGCCACCTCCCTTCCTCTCCCAGTCATAGAGCCTACATTCAACGTCCCAACTCTAGTAATTTCAAATATTAATTGCATAAATAACACTGGTATGCATCAATTTTGCTGTCAAGGGTTTTGTAAGTGATTCTTATAGAGATTTTCCTGCTGATTTCGAATCTGCAATCCGTTTTTCTCAAGCAGCTCAGGTTATCCGGCTATGGCCTCATAAGTAAAATAGAATTTTTCGTGATTTTGTCAAAGCGGAATTGGAACAGTAACATCTATCATCACTTGTTTCACTTGTATAATATCTTCTTTTACTTTTCAGGCATATAGATAAAATATTTCATAATGAATACTGTAGAGCGTGTAAAAATGATCACAATAGATTCTGCTACATATGTGGGACGGTTACCACGCCAAATAACCAGTCCCAAATCACTAAATTTGTGAAGACAATGTATAGAGCATACTTTGGAATTAAGCTAGGGGACCAGGACAAAAATTTCGCCCCTCATATGTGCTGCAAGACGTGCATTGAAAATTTGAGAAGATGGAGCAAAGGCAGAGCGAAATCTTTGCCTTTTGGAATTCCCATGATTTGGAGAGAAGGAAAGGATCACGTGACATATTGCTATTTCTGCATGACAAACCTCAAAGGTGGGCTTATAAATTTATTTTTCTTAAATATTTTGAAATCCTCGTATGAAACTTGACATAATATTCACCATAATGTAATATTCACCATATATAGCATGATATTCACCATAATGGTAATCATACATTTACATATACATATTGTTATAGAAAATACATTTACACATACATATTGTTATACAAGTTACATTTACATATACAATGATTGTATATTTTCTTTCTTTTTCATTCATATTGTCCCCGAAGGGACAATATGAATGAAAAAGAAAGAAAATATACAGACTCCATCGACCTATTTCATATCTTACAGACCGCAGCCTTCCCTCACGAGCCGCCACTGTCTGAATGCTTCTTCTATTTCATATGCAAGTTTTATATCCATGTTTCTGTGTTTCTATTTTCAGGAGTTAACAAGAAGAATAAACACATTGTTGTATACCCTGACATTCCTTCTGCTATGAGACCTGTACCCCATGGTCCTGGAATTCCAATACCGACCCACCTCAAACCCTGGACTTCGATGATTCTGATGATGAATCAATGACCAATGCCAATGACCAGTCCAGTCGTATATACCTCAAAATACCGCTTCAAATGAGCCGAGGCCTCTCAACCAGGCCAAACTTAATGATCTTATCAGGGATTTAGGACTTTCCAAATTAGCTGCCGAGATCTTGGGCTCACGACTTCGAGAGGACAACTTGCTGGCTCCGGGAACAACATTCTCCTGGTATAGGAAACGAGAGGAAGAATTCCCCAAGTTTTTTGCAGTGCACGAAAATACCTCTTCCTTAGTGTACTGCTGCAATGTTGAGGGGCTAATCGAATCCTTGGGCCTGCCATATAACGCATCAGAATGGAGGCTATTTATAGACTCGTCTAAACGAAGTTTGAAAGCAGTACTTCTCAACATTGGGAATAGGGTTGCATCAGTCCCTGTAGCACATTCCGTACAACTTACTGAGAGCTACGATAACATGAAAATTTTACTGGATGCTCTCGTATACGACCAACATAACTGGAGGATCTGTGGAGATTTGAAGGTAATACTAATATCATAAGTAAACTATTGCTATTGACTATGTTGTTTTTCCAAAGGTTATTTGAGAGCGTATAAGAACACTTAACTTCCCCACAGAAGTGATACAGTCCAATGCATAGATTTTTTTATCTGATAGAACAAATTCTCTAAATTCTTTAAATATTTTC
>JAJOZX010007342.1:0-195000 GCA_023014485.1 Bathynomus jamesi | reverse complement strand
TTTGCGTATTTTAGAGGCACGTGGATAATGTTGATCGTTGTTGTTGGTTTAGCCTCTTTCTCCTCTTCAGAGGTGTTACCGCTGGGGGTGAGGGCGTTCTCAATTGTGGCACATGCGAGGCATGTTCCACGTCTTTTAACCTATTCAGATGACCCTTCTCTTTGTACAATAATTCGTTTTTTCTTCCCCACAGTTTGACTTTTACGAACAAGTGTACGTATTATGTTCTTGTAACGGCGGAGGCGAGTCTTCAGAGGGGGTTTCATTGATACAGTGCAATTTATAATGTTAAGACAGATTTCACAGATGCATTGTAAGAAGGCGTAGTTGATATTTTTAGCAAACATCTGTTGCATTTCCCGGGGCAGTCGATGATAGAGGCTAAAGAAATACCATAAATTAATAAAAATCTGTCATTCTAGAATATACACCGTTTCAGGATCGTTTGGAAATATATTCATTCTTAGAATCACCCTAAACGTGTTTCGCGGGTGAAGGTCACAAAGCAAATATCCGTAACGCTGACTTGTAGCTTCTTTATAAACTTCCAAAAACTCCTTACGCTGATTCAGGAACATTTGGTTGGCTAATACCCAAATTTGTGATACATCTCTACGTTGCGCGAATAAGACTAGATATTGTGTATTTAACGACACATCGCGCATGTATATATTTTTGAAAAATAGATTCCGATTGATGAACACGCTTATGCTGAGATGGTGGGAGAACACTGTAAATGTCTCGGCAAACGTTTTATCCATCTCCATGAGATCGTCAATTATAATGACTATGTTCATTTCCCTTTAACGAATTAACGTTATATACACCTTATGACAACCCCACAATAGCACCTTCCTCAAATAAAAATGTACCCCCCCTTATTCCTGTTCAATTCCGGGTACATCATCCTCTCGTGCTGTAGAGGGTATAACATTCGAGCTGGTGCGCACCGCCACCCCCACCCCAGCACTGACGAGAAAGCGGTATATAGTCAGGGTTGATCCTAGATCCATGTATAGCAATGGTGTTGAACAAGGACTGCGGCGTGTAGTTGAACGTATTGTGGTTTGTCCTTCAGAACCGCGACGAACGTGAAGTCAAGACGAGGGTAGCCTTCGGGTTCGGGTCAGATGACGGGGATGTAGAAGATTTTTGGGTAGTAATATCATTCAGCTTGGCAGCTGTAGATAGAATATATTTTGGGCTGTATAATGCAGGCTTCTCAAAGTAGTACAACCTTCAATATGAACAACTTCACGGTAAATATTGACAGTGTATTCCTTGTTGCGGGTCATAGTGCCACACCTTATACTCTTAAATGCAATTTTCAGGCTATTTACTGGCAGCATATCAACGTCGATCGTGGTTGCGGCTTTATACCATTAGTCTTAGCTCGTATGTTTACTGTGCTAAATACAAGGACGCAAAAAATTTGGTTGCCTACGGTTGTGTAACGTGGCCGTAAACTAGCTTCAGATTGCAAGCTTGAGTTTGATTGTAATATGGGTCCTGAAGAGCTGAGGAGGGTAGAGCAGGAAATGAATGTTCGTATAGTTGTATTTGGAATGGATGAACGTCGTAGGACTGTGTATGTTTTTAAAAGCAGTGCGAGAGATCGTACAAGACCCCTATTTATTTTAGAATTGTCAGGAACAACGTATCTCCCCATCCATAATATAAGAGACCTTTACGAGTTATGATAAAAGTCGAAAATATGGACGGCATCATGATTTGTGTAAGGGGTGTCTCGAGTTTGGGGATGATATAGTGAAACATTGTAAGGATTGCCACATGGTATGTGCGCAGTGTAAAAGCTCCAAATGTGAAAGCCGTATGGTTGAAGCTGAGAAGAAGGATTGTGATGTATGCACACGCACATTTTTTTGGCACGTGCAGGAAAATGAGAATCTGTGAATGTGGTATTTTTCATACAATGGATAATTGGGGAAATTTCAAGCATAAATGTGATTAAATTCACTGTTCTACATGCCATGAGAAATACAAGGCGGTTGGAGTAAAGCATGTATGTTATATGAAAGACGCTAAGCCTAAAAATAGACCTTGTACCGTGTGACCACAAAAATTGTCCCTGTTTTTAATCGCTTATTACTCAGTCATTATTGCAGCTTCACAAATGAAATAAAAAGCATTCGAAAGAGAACATTTTAAAGTTTTAATTTATTCTACATGTGTTCAAAGTGACGTCCCTGGACATTCTTACATTTCACACAACGGGAAAGGAAGTTATTTATTACATTTTCCAAAACGCTGCATTCAATGGACTGTACACTCTCTACCACCGCTTGCTTTAATTCTTCGATAGAGGATGGCTCTTGCCTGAATACTTTGTCCTTGACAAATCCCCAGAGAAAAAAGTCCATAGGTGATAGATCGGGAGATCTTGCGGGCCAGGGAAACTGCGAGCGATGAGAAATGAATCTTTGTTCAAAAAATCTTGTTAAACATTCCAGTGATTGCCTAGTTGTATGGACTGTTGCTCCGTCTTGCTGAAACCACTTGTTACTGCAGTTTTCTTGTTCAAAAACAGTGTTCAGCATTTCTACATATCTTTCTGAAGTTACTGAAAGCGGTCTCCTTGTCTCTGGGTCCTCAAAAAAGTAAGGACCATAAACCTTGCTGCTACTCAAACCACACCAGACAGTAACTTTTGGTGAATGCAGAGGTTTCTCCAAGTGATATTTGGCTTGTTTTGTGACCAACACCGGTAATTCTGTCTGTTGATGAACCCATTGAGATAGATGTGGCATTCATCACTGAATATTATGTCACTTAATCTTATCTGGTTTTGTTCAATTATTGTTTCAATGCGTTCACAAAACATCAAACGACGCTGGTAGTCTTGTTCGCTAAGCTGTTGCAAACAGATAATTTTGAATGACTTCATTCTCAAATCCAACGTGATTATTTTCCGAATGCTCTCCCGTTTGATTCCTGTCACAGCTGATAGTCGTCTCACAGATTTCTTGTTGTCCGTTTCAAGCTGATTTGCGACTGAATCAATGTTTTCAGCGGTTCGCACACCTTTGCTGCGCCCAGAGTTGCCTTTATGCATGTTCTTGATTGAGCCGTGATGTTTCCATTTTGCGAAAATCCTGCGAATCGTTTTAGGATCTATGGTCCTTTGCTGACCGTATTGTCGTCTGAAAGACCGTTGGGTGGCAACTACCGAGCCATGTTTGATCATCTCTTCTGCGATGAAAACACGTTGCATGTCCGACAAATAACCCATGATTGTGGTGGATAAAACTGTCATTTTTTTATAAGTACTGATTTCGTATCCAGGATATCGAAAAAATTAAAAAAAACTTTAAAATGTTCTCTTTCGAATGCTTTTTATTTCATTTGTGAAGCTGCAATAATGACTGAGTAATAAGCGATTAAAAACAGGGACAATTTTTGTGGTCACGCGGTATAACTGTGTACTACGATATAGAAACATATACGAATGCTGAAACCATAGAGGTTGTCCCACATCTACTTGTAAGCCAGACTATCTGTGATGAGTGCATGGAGATCGAGTGTGATGAGTATCACAAATGTAGTAAACGGACAAACGTATTTAAAACGACTGCACACGACAGTCCCGTAAAACTCTTTGTGTCCTATATTGTCAAGTTAGCGGACAAGTTAAAAAAAGTGACTGTGTATATTCTTGCCCATAACGATGCAAAATGTGACACACAGTTCCTTTATAAGATGCTTGAGCACGAGTCATCCGAAATATTTACAGGTGATCCCTTGAAAAGAGGAAACAAACTTATACAGATGCAAATAAGAGGTAGTGTGCAGTTTAAAGACACCATTATTTACACCTTGTAAATTAGCAAAGCTACCCAAGGTAATGCGCGTAGACGCCGAAGTTTCAAAAGGATATTTCCCTTACTCATTTCTCACTAGCGAAACTTTAAATTACGTAGAACTACCTCCACCTAAACATTACTTTAACTATGAATGTACGAGTACAGGTGAACGTGAAGATTTTGACCGCTACTACAGCAGTTTTAACGAATCTAATCCTTACAGTATAGCTGACGAATGTGAGCGTTATTGCGTGAATGATGTGCGCGTACTTGGAGTATGTTTCCACGCCTTTAGAAGGATGTACATTGTACATAGATCGTTTCAAATGCGATCCGTCGCAAGTCGCAACCACGATCGCCTCATTGTGCTTTACGATGTTCAAGAACAATTTCATGCCTAAATTCACTTAGCCGTCATTCACAGAAACAACCCCGTAGTTATGGGCACAAAGCTATTTACTGGTTCATACCCATACAGCAGCAGACAGATGTATACATAAAGCATGCCCGCAACACGGGGAAGTACCCATTAAGGTTAGGTCGTGTTTTTTGGGTTGATGGTCTAAGCGAAAACCGTGCCACTGGTGAGAAGACTGTGTACTCCTTTAATGGCTGCTGGTGGCATGGATGACCACGTCCTGAGTGTGAAATCGTAGGAGATATCCACGGTAGATCTCCTGCTGACAGTCTTGCATTGACCCGTACCCGCGATCAGATTATAGGTGCCCAGTTCACTCACAAGGTCTTGTGGGAGCATGAGTATGATGCACGGATGGACAGTACCGTGAATAAATAAACACGATCAAGCGTTCAATATTGCTGGATCCTCTCAAATGCTGTGATAGCTTGTTCGGAGGGCGTACAAATCCCTTCAAACTACACTTTCCGCCTACAGAGGGCGTGAAACTCCATTACTACGGCTTTTGTTCTTTATATCCATACGTGATGAAGAACAATCCGTACCCCATAGGTGCACCTGAAAAACTGGTGGGACCTGACCTGCCCACCATCGAGGTGTTCTCAACAAATTTGAACGGGTGGTACTATTTCGGCCTTACTTTCGTAGATGGCTTCCCCCTCGCGATTTATGGATGCCGATCTTACCCGTCGTTATAGATCACAAGTTCATGTTTCCCCTTGTGTGTGAAGTGCGCAGAGAAGAACAATGGGGATTTTAATCATACAACCAACCAGCGTAAGATCAGACTCCCTCCTCCACAGCTCTCGTCGAGCCGATCCGCCCACCTGTGGCTCATAGTCATCTCGGAGCTTGAACCGACTGGACGTGCTCTTCACAATAGAATACGATGGAGCTTCCTTCGAGCAGCATTCTTAATGCCGTGTACGATGTGTCCGTGACGAAGTCATTGCGTGTGTTCAGGCGTACAACCGGTGTCATTAACTGTGTACTGAAAACGACTTCTTTCGAACCAAATACACAGGTCAGTTGAACGGGACCTTTTAAAACCAAACTGATTATGAGGCGTCTATAAATAATCATTTAGTCGCCGTAGCAAAAGTTTATCAAGTAATTTTGAGAAGCAAGAAGCAGCAGTAAGGCTTGTAGTTATCGCTGGATAGAATGACCCCATATTTATTTTTGACAAGTAGTGTGATATAAACCCTCATAAACTCTGCAGGAATATAACTGAGCAAGCATGGCTAAGAACAGTAATGAGATATGAAGACTGATCACGTCATTAGCATACTTTAAATGCTCATTCGACTGATCATCTAACCTAGTGAGGCACCTGTCTTTAGCTCTTTAATCAGATTCTTAATTCCAGGCACTGAAGTGCCTGTATTTTCACTGGCCCCTCCTAATGTCGTTCCATTGGAGCCTACATTACGATTAACTGTCCTCACGCTATTAAAGATGTCCGAGTACTTCGGTCTCCATAACTTAGCTATTTCTAGCTCCCCAGACACACCAATTGTCGAAGAGATGGCATTCTTAGCACCCAATTCTTTCTTGATAAATTTCCAGAATTTGTTACTATTACTTAAATTAGCCTCGCATGCTTTTGAAACTCGAATGGACTCTTGTTCCTGTTTACATGGTACCTTGTCTTATTGCTGATTTATAGTGAACTTTACTTCTACTCGTATTCGTGTAAGCTGCCCCTATTCTCGTTTGGCCAAGGAGACACCATATCAGTGGCGAAACTAGGTTGTTGTGGGCCCTGGTGCAAACTATTCACATGGGCCCCCCTAAAATAAAAACCACGTCACAATGCGTGTTGATAAACATTTACAAAACTTTAAATAAATGGTGAGTAGATATATTGTGTCTAAAGTCAACTTCTCTGGTTTTCATTTCAGCGAAAGTGGTCACCATTTAGCCAGTTTAGGCCAACAATTTGAATAGTCTCTCTCCATTTTTAACATGGCAACAATAAGCTAATCTTTAGATTTGTATTTGCTTCATAAATACAATTTTTATACATCAAACAAATCTATGATGGGGCCCCAAAGCTGTGGTTCCCGGTGCATTGCACCACCTGCACCCTCGGTAGTTTCGCCACTACACCATATATCGTATGCATCCTTCGATTCCCTTTTCAAGGGGGCTATAAAATCATTCTATCCAGGTATAATTTTAGTATGGCAATTGTGTTTTAAGCCAAGGCTTCCCTGCTTCCCTTAGTATGGCTGTTATATCATTATAATATCTATCAACACGTTTAAAGTGGAAATCATTTGAACAGGAATTACTAGAGTGAAGATGCAATAATTCTAAATTATTAAAAAGGTGCTCTGTTCTACCTTTATATTCTATTTTCTGTTACATATTAACCTTAGACCAGTCGACACGTCATTTCTGCTTGTGTCGTGTTTTATTTAAATTTTCTTTAACTGTACTTAACAAATCATTTTTAACCCCATAACGAATTAAGGGTTTGAGACGTGTCGGTCAGCTTGAGTTACGGATGAATTTCATTCGTAACTTTAACCGAAGTGTGAAGCTATACAATAGTAGAATCCAAATTTTAAGGAACTAATTCTATATTATACTCTATATTGTATTACGAACGCTTATAAAAAAAATTGTGATATACACTCTTTTCATACAAGAACCGCTATAAACAGTTTCAATATGCAGTCGAGATGCTATAACGCGCGTTCGGAGTTACACAATTTATTTTTTACCACCATGAAAATGTTGTTATACCATACGCATAATTTGAAGTTACGCGGATTTTAAAAAAATAAAAAAACAAAAATATGGTACGTAAACTGACATCGAAGAGCTGCTAGCGGGACTCTCAAAGGAATTAATGAACGATGAACTAATGCAGATTGAAGAACAAAGAGCAGCAGAGGATTCGGAAAATGATGATGAACCAGAAGAGGCAACGGTAAAACAGCTCACAACAGCATTGTGGGAATTTTCTATGGCTGATGTCCTTGCAAAACATCTTGCTGATAATGATCCCAACATGGAACGGAGCAGCACATTCAACAGAAAATTAGAGGATCTTCTCCGATGCTACAAGGAAATTTATCGGGAGGAAAAGGAGGCACGGCAGTGAACGCTAGTTGCGTATTGTAAGCCAGCTGTTGCTACAACCCAAGGTGACGGTGAAAAAGATGCTCCCGACGTACTTTAACATTTTTTTAACTGCATTTTACACTTATGTACGTTATTAAATAAATTGTGTGTGTAATATTTGTTTCTTATCCATTTCGTATTAATATATTTTGGTAAAAAGGGGTGCGCCTCGGTAGTAATGGTTAGCGTCGCTGACTACGAATCCATCTGGCCCGGGTTCGAGACCCGACGGCAGCCGGCGCGCAGCAAAACACAGCTGTTCATCCTTCCACACAATAAAAAGAAAGTGGCCTAGTGGTTAAGACGCTGGGCTGCTGATAGGGCGTGGTTCGGATTCCACGTTAAACTGTAGGTCTAAGGTGGAGTGAAAAGCTTGACCTTCGTCAGAATGAACAATTCGGGCGGAAGCTAACCAAAGGTGAAACAATTAATAACACATGACTTTAAGGGAAAAATAATTTGGCAAGAACGCATCCCGAACTTATAACATTGTTTCTACGGAAAAACGCGCATGTCATTGCGCGCGTTTGCATAACGCAAGTGTGACTGTATTTGTAATTTTGTGCGTCGCAAGACCACGCTGTAACTCGTATTTTAACTCGGTTACTTTCTACGAGTAACTTGTAACTTTAGTTACTCTCAGTTCACATTTAGAATAAACATTTAGTATGACCTCAATCTTTGAATTTGAAAGTCTGACACCACCTCATGACAGCATTTCCACGGCCTGCTGTTTACCATTTAAATATTGTTTGCTGTTTTGCGCTTGTCAAGTAGACCTACGTAGGCTACGCAAGCTCTTCTTCCATGTAAATAGTCCAGCTTTCGTGGATACGTTTCGCGCAGCCAGTTTCAATTCGTCAGAAACTAGCGAAAAATTGATTAAACTTTAGTTAAATGCTAGGTTCTTCTCAAGCCTGCTCAGGGGAATGGCTAAAATATTTTAAGTCAGATTTTTCGGGTGTGAACAAACGTCGTAAACAAACATAGCATCATTGAAGTGAAGACTTTACTGGTGAAGTTTAACACGGGATTCCAAAAACCAGGCTAACCTTCGAGAATTCCAAGATATTAATCTTAGATTACAAAAAAAAGTAAACTTGTGCTCTATTTACTCTCGACAAAATCCGTGTTCTGTATTGTATCTTTTAAAACACTAACTAGTAACTACCAAAGCCCGGAGAAGAACATGGGCCCTGGTGCTGCTTTTGATTCCGAGTCCTTTACCTCTGGTCACCACATTTTCTATCTTCTAGCCCAAACCCTGGTGCTTTGACACCTAATGCATGTCCTCTTTCGGATTCTGGTAACTACACTGTTACCAATTTATTGCAAGATACTAACGAAAGGGCAAGCGTATGCATAATGAATTGATATTTCTTTCCTTTGTATTTGTCTGATTTAAGAAATTATTTTCGTCGGCCTCTGAAATTAGTAAATATTAAGTTTCACGGAGACGTAAAATCGAAAGGTCGCCCAAAAGTTCTCTGAACTGTGTTTAGAGGCTACAAATAAGGCAAATAAAATGTAGGAATGATCAGTTGCTTTGGATCTTTTCCTTTATAGCACCCTCAATTTTTTCTTTTCAATTAGTAACAATTTTGACACAGACTCAATCCAACCAATCGTCAAAGGCGTACAGTTGACCTAACCGGGCATTCAATTAACCTAACTGGGCATTCAATAATTTTCCTATAGATTTAATGAAAGGAAGGGGTTATCTGACCGGGATTCCCGGCAGAATAACCACGGGTTAAATCTAAATTGACAAGTTTTATTTTTATAAAATGAAGCCAAAAAGAAAATACAAATTAAGGTAGCAGAGAATCAAAGGTTGAATATAAGCATTTAGCCTTACCACACAGTTTCGTTTACACGACCGATTGCAAATCTGCCAATTCCTACCGATTCATGACGATTTCAACCAATTCCACGTTGGTCTATTCCTACAGATTCCACTTTTGCCAAATCCTACCGATTCAAGTTTGCCGATTCCTAGCGATTTCTGCCAATGCCTACCGATCCCACGTTTGCCGATTTCTACCAAACCCTGGCCTCCTACCGATCTCGCATTTGCTTTTACCTCGTCGCCTGAGTAACTACGACCAAGGGGGCCGTATCGAGTGATGAGAGATTATTTGGTGTCTGTAACATACTGTATATGAAAATGAAAAGGTTTATTGGCAGACTATAGTCCATATGACAAATACTATTAATAATGACAGTTCATATACTAAGAATAGAAATATATACAAATGATTAAAAATAATACTGTAATGTCGAAATTAAGTGGAGCTACAGACAGACGTTTTCGTTCCAAGAAGTCCACAGCTTAGAGGATAAATGGCAGGACTCATGGATAGCTTGGATAATCGGGTTGATTGATTTTTGAATTCTTTGCATTAGACTGTATTGAGCACGTCTTGTTACCTCCGGGAAGCTCGGGACATTGCGGGTGCAAACATTTGCGAAGCTGAGCATCTCGGGGGTAATTTATGTAAGAGTCTAAAAGACCTGTTGTACAGCAAATTTAGTGTTCTGCCAGAACCTTTTTTATAATTCACCCAGAGTTGCTGTCCGTATATATTACTGCAGAAAGTACGAAAGTGAGTCTTTAGCTTCACTTGCACAGAATCGAAAGTTCCTTATGGTCATATTCGCTTTAGCACACAGGCTTTGAGATTGTTTTCTTATATCTGAGTCATCACTCAAGGAGCTGGTAATAGTCTGACCCAAATACTTAAACTCTTGTACTTCCTCAATTACTTCACCATTCATTTTAAACCTTATATCAGCTGGCTGATTACAGCTTTTAGGATGAAATTGCATAACCTTTGTTTTTGTAACATTAAAAAGAATATGTTTCTGCAAATACTCTTCGCAGACTTTTAGTAGCTGATCCAGACCTTTAACAGAGGGACTTATTTAACACCATATCATCGGCATAAACTAAGTTATTTATCCTTGTTTTATCTATACAACATCCCACTGTTGCCTCGTTAAGTGAAGCAATTAATCCGTCAATATACACATTAAACAGTGTAGGGGAGAGCAAGGAGGCTTGTCTCACCCCACAAGAGGAGCCAAAACACTCGAATAGTACATTGCTCCACCTAACAGTGAAAGATTGGTGGGAATACCAAAATTTCAATAAATTTAAGATGTACATGGGAACCTTCCTGTCTTCTAGTTTTGCAAATAAAATATTGTGGTTCACCCTATCATATGCCTTACTTATATCTAGGAAACAGCTATAAATAGTTGAATTACTGTCAATGTATTTAGATATTGTTTCTTTAAGTACATAGATACACAGGTCAGTTGAGTGGGACCTTTTAAAGCCAAACTGATTAGATGTCCATTAAGGTGGATCACTTTTCACTTTTTTTAAAACATTATAGCTGGTCAGTTTTTCCAATGATTTGGTTCAGTGGAAGTACACTGACACCATTTTTACCAAAATCGATATATTTAGGGGTTGCGCATCAACCTTGAAAATTTCAATTTTGGAAATTTAGCCAAATTGACAATTTTTTTACTGAATAAAGATAAATCATCAAATGACCATATTTTCTGAATCCTCTCAGTGAAAGAAATCCTCTCAGATACTTACAAAGTTGATCGGACAAGTAGTTTAGAAGTTACACTCACCTAGAAATAACATTAAAATTTAAAATACCATATTTGTCCCCCGTTATGGACGTAATCATAGCATCAGTAGCTGGCGCATCCTAAAATCCCAATCACAAACACACGCTATGTCCAATATTTTTACTAATTACAGTTTGCTTTTTACAGATCAACTGTGTCAATTGATTCTTGTTTGATAAGTCCAGACTTTAGTACAATGGATAAACTGTTAACAACCAGGAGTGGGAAGACTCTGAAAGTTACTTATTCTGGAAAAGAGAAAGCAGCAACAGCAGCACCACCTTCTCTCAGGTCAGCCATCTTCCTCGATCGGTGGTGCCAAATTGCCAACCACCCATCAAGTTCTCCAGTACTACTTCTATGCCAAGCAGGAAACTACTGACAGGAAGGCCGCCGTAAAAGACACGGTGGCCAATGTTCTGGCATTTTGGAACATGGCACGTATAAAGACGATCACGAGGCGTAACTGCGAAAGAAAACTGGAGTTACTGTGGGAAGAGTGGCGCTCACTGCAGAAGAGCAAGATGAGAGACAGTGATGCGGGAAAAGGCAGGGAGAAGTTTTCAGAAAATCTGAACAAGCTCTGGGACATCGGAGCTCCCGATGCTATTGAAGAGATACAGAAAAGTCGACTGCTCTCAGACAACAACAAAGAAGATATTAAATTTTATGAGGATCAACGGGGCCTGCGCCAGGCAACAATGAGTGGGAATGATAAAGTGTTCGTTGTCAAGAGAAAACGGCAACTCTCGAGACAACAATCTCATGATGAGCCAGGCACCTCAAAAACGAAATTAGGAACCGAAGCTGAGAGCGACGATGAATCTATAGAAAGCAGATCATCGAGCAACTCCGAATCACAGCTAGAACCACCATACCGACAGCCGACTGGGATAACTTATTTATGGGTAATGACACAAATTTGCGTTGGGTGGCGTTTAAAGAAAGTTTTAGGAATATTGAAAGGGAGTTTATTCCTCGTAGGCCCAAGCGCGTTAGAAATCGTGGTAGGCCGAAGTGGTGGATAGGGAAATAGGCGAGTTATAATAGAGCGTATGTATAGACTTAATAAGCGCAATGGCACGGCAGCTAACTTTAATAGATATATCGAGCTTAGACGTCAGGTTAAAAGATCAGTTAGGAATGCCAAGCGTAATTTAGAGATACTTATAGCTGCGGATAGTAAACATAATCCAAAAAAGTTTTTTGAATACGTAAATAATCGTAAGCCGGTAAAAGATAACATAGGCCCTCTAGTGGATGTAAATGGCGCTTTGGCTTCTGACGCTCAGGCGATGGCGGGTATTTTCAATAACTTTTTTGCGACAGTTTTTACCGTAGAAGACGTAAATAATGTCCCCGACGTGGACGATATCGTTCCATTTAGTAGCGAGACTATTTTGGATGAAATAACTGTTTACGAGGCTGAGATTGCGCATTATATCGATAGGCTAAAAGTTAGCAAGGCTCCAGGCCCTGACGCTTTTTATCCAGACATTTGAAAGACGTTATCGTAGGCCCCTTAACGAAGATTTTTAATCAGTCACTCGAAACGGGGATTATTCCTGAAGACTTTAAATTAGCTAACGTCACGCCTATTTTTAAAAAAGGCGACCGCGCGGTAGCTAGCAATTATAGGCCCATTAGCTTAACGTCAATTGTCGGTAAACTTTTGGAATCCGTAGTTAGGGATCGTATTATCGATCACTTAGAAAGTAGAGATTTGATTAATAGTAGTCAGCATGGGTTTCGACGCCATAGGTCTTGTTTAACTAATTTGTTAGAATTTTATAACGAAATAGTGCGCGAATACGATAGGCATAGAGCAGCTGACGTTATTTATTTAGATTTTAAAAAGGCGTTCGATACAGTTCCGCATAGGAGACTAATTGCGAAGGTTAAAGCGCACGGTATACGCGGTCAGGTAGCTAACTGGTTAGAAGAATGGCTTCGTGCTAGGAGGCAGAGGGTCGTAGTTAATGGTAGTGAATCGGGTGGTTAGATGTAGGTAGCGTGTCCCACAGGGTTCAGTGTTAGGCCCATTGCTATTCGTAATTTACATTAACGACATAGATGTAGGATTGACTAGTAACGTGTCAAAATTCGCGGACGATACTAAAATAGGCGGTAAGGTTGTTAACGAGGACGATAGAAATAGGATCCAAGACGATGTAGATAGGATTATGGAGTGGACAGATAAGTGGCAGATGCAATTTAACGTAGATAAATGTAAAGTTTTGCATATAGGTTCTCGCAACAATAATTACGCGTACACGATGGATGATAGGGAGTTAGCGAGCGTTGACGAGGAAGTAGATTTAGGCGTACGCGTAACTAAGATTTAAAGGTTAGGAACCAGTGCCTGGAGTCTTGCGCAAAAGCTAATAGGATGTTAGGCTTCATAGCGCGTAATTTCGAATTTAAATCGAAGGATATTATATTGCCCCTTTACAAGTCCCTAGTCAGGCCTCATTTAGAATATGCCGTTCAGTTTTGGTGCCCGTACTTGCGTGAGGATATTGATAGGTTAGAAAGGGTTCAGCGTCGTGCCACGAAACTTATTCCGTCATTGCGCAATAAGCCTTATGAAGATAGGATTAAAGAGTTAGACTGTATTCACTCGAAACTAGGAGATTAAGGGGGGAGCTTATTGAAGTTTTCAAAATCGTTAATAACATCGATAACGTAAATTTTGACAAATTGTTCACTTTCGATAATAGTAATACTCGCAATAACGGATTTAAGTTGCGTGGCAGACGTTTCATTACTAATATCGCTAAAAACTTCTTTACGTTTAAAGTAATTGATAAATGGAATAATCTTCCCGCGTCAGTCGTTCATTCTACCAGCGTTAATATGTTTAAGAACCGTCTTGACAGACATTTTAAAAATATTAACGTTGTTTAAAATTAAAAAAGAAAGTTAACAACAGGAGCTCTGGTGGTGGTGCTCGAGGATGAGTCTGTTGACGATGAATGCCAGCGTGTGATGCCAGCAATTAAATTATTAAAAGATAAAAATAAAAAATAAAAAAAATAAAAAATTAGACTAACACGAACGTAGATGTAGCTCGTAGCGTAAACTAACCCACTTTTTGTTTAACTTTACCTACTTTTTTTTTTTTTTTTTTTTCTTATCTCCTTACTTTGCATGTCTCTAACTCTTTCCTTGCATGTTTGTAGTTTGCATGGTATGACAGTGAGTTAAGACTGTTTGCATGGTTTGTAAGCGTTCTTATTTTACTTCTTTTCATCTTTCACCCCTCTCCTATTCTCTCCGACTATTTTCTGACATGTCGGCAGTGGCCGGCGGATGATGATGGTGAGACTTTTTTCCTCTTTTTCTGAATGAATGTTAACCCACGAATGATAGGTGTTGCTCCTTACTTAACCCCTTATTCTCTTCTCTTCACCCCCTACTCTTTCTTTTCTCTCGGGCTAGCCTTAGAGTGGATCTTAGGGTCTTTGTTAGCCTTAGCTTCTGTAGATCTGTAGAACTGTATCAATCAGCCTTCCTCACCACATCCTCAATGCACCGGCTGTTATTGAAGTGGCTGATCGCTTCCGGATGTTCAATAATCAGGTGTGTATATATCAGTAATGATCTTTCCTTGACAAAGATATAATAGACGTAATGACGGAAAATTTAGTGATTATTTTGTCACATAAAAACCATACGCATCCTTGTCAATTTCGCACATAGGTGGCAAGTGTCGTGGCGGCAGTCCTACGTTCGGCAGATCCACCCGCAGACCTGGACAAATTCAGTATCTCGAAGGACACGTCTCGCCGTGGAAGAGTGGCACATCGTTGTGAAGTGTCGACAGCTGTGCAGAAATCCTTTGTATCTCCGAGGCATGCTGTCATCCACTGGGACGGTAAAGTAATCAAGGTCAGTTTTGCCCTCACTGTGGACAACAGTGAATTAACATGTTCCAGTGGACAATAATGGATTGGCATGTATGACATACATTTCAGGACTCTCTTGGATCATTGGAGCACCGCCAGGCGATTCTCATCTCCGGAG
Organism: Bathynomus jamesi; assembly: GCA_023014485.1. Classification (NCBI taxonomy): domain Eukaryota; kingdom Metazoa; phylum Arthropoda; class Malacostraca; order Isopoda; family Cirolanidae; genus Bathynomus; species Bathynomus jamesi. Next base: position 179,949 of record JAJOZX010007342.1, on the reverse strand, counting down.
CTCCCCAATGCACAGAAGGAAAGTTGCTGGCCATTCCGACTGTTGCTGACAGCACCAGTCTGTCCCAGGCCCAGGCGACCTTTCGTGCTCTCAAAGACTGGGGATGCGAGAACAACGTGATTGGACTGTGCTTCGACAACTTCCTCCAATACGGGGAGGGTGCAGGGTGCGGTGGTCCAGCTGGAGAACATGCTTGGTAAACCACTCTTCCAGCTGGGCTGTCGCCATCACGTTATGGAGCTCATCATGGGGGCAGTGGTCATCACCACGTTTGGAAGAACCACAGCACCAACTGAACCTTTGTTCCAGTATCTGAGGAGAAGGTGAATTTCAAGTCTGAGGGGCATTTGTTTTCTCCAATGATTTTTTGCCTTCAGAGCAATTGAGATATCAGCGTCCTTCTACTAATGATGTTAATAGCAGTCAAAAAGGGAAACTTCAGTCGTTTTCATGCAATATTTTCATAACTCGACCTCTCAACTTATCGCGAGCTGGAGATCGAGCATTTGGCAGAGGTGACGTGGCTGATGGAGCTCCGAGATGAGGCAGTCAAGTTCCTCGGCACCGCTTCTGGTCTTGTCAGAGAAGACTACCGAGAAGTGGTGGAGATTACACTCCTGGTACTCGGGGCCCAGCCATGTCGTGGCACACACTTCATGCACCGAGGAGCCTACCATCATGCGAGTTGGATGGCCAAGGTTGGTATTTTGAATTAGAAGTTAAATATTGTATTGCCTTCTGCAAACAGCCATTTGAAGTCCCTACCAGAAAAAAATAAGATAAATAATTTACCATTAAACAAACTTATATGGAGTGGTATCGGTATTTATACATCACAGTGCGTATTCATTTCAGATCATCTACTACACGAAGCTCCTGATGTTCAGCAGTCAGCTGGAGTTCGACGACGAGCTGGTACAGAAACTTCAGAGAGTGGTACTATTTACTGCACTCCTCTACGCACCTGCCTGGCTGGCAGCTCCTGTCGCAGCTGATGCCCCGCTGAATGACCTTGTGTTGTACCAGCGTCTTCTGCAGTACAGAGCTGTGGATCGCGAGATTGCAGAGGCTTCACTGGCAGTGATCAGGCGGAACTTGTGGTATCTGAGGCCTCAGACCATCGTTTTCGCCCTCTGCAGTGACAAAGTGGAAGACAGTGTGAAGCACGAGATGGCAAAGAAGCTGTGCCGCCTCGCTGTGCCCGAGGACTTCACGTATGACAACGTCTCAGTTGATGACACGACGTGCCTTCCGGACCTGATCGATGAGTCATCGTGGTTCGTGTTCACAGGCCTGCAGGTGTGCGCGTCTACGTGGCTCACTCTGCCGGTGAATAAGTGGGATCAAGATAAGAACTACTGTGATCTGAAGAATGTCATCTCGCATCTGAAAGTTACCAACAACGTGGCAGAGAGAGGGATAAAACTGATAGAAGATAACGCGAACACTGTCACAAAAGACGAGTCACAGCTGCAGGGTCTTCTTCAGCTCATGGAAAAGAGCCGGAAAGAACTCGGTGACTTCAAGAAGTCATCACTTGCCAAGATGACGTAGCGCAGAGGGAAAGGGAGCTAGCAGAGAGAGTACATGGCGCATGCGTTAAGATGATGTGTGTTCTAACCACGATTCATACAGTTTTTGAACCTAGTTAGGGGCATCGGAGTAAGTGCCTTTAGTGATATCGGTAAACCATTTTAATACAAAATATATTTGATCTTTCCTTATTCGTTTTATCTTATCCTAAAAAGCAGACAATGGCAGACAGCATATGGAGGTACGGGGACAAATACGGTATTTTAAATTTTAATGCTATCTCAAGGTGAGTATAACTTCTAAACCACTTGTCCTATCAACTTGGTAAGTATCTGAGAGGATTTCTTTCACTGAGAGGATTAAAAAAATATGGTCATTTGATGATTTATCTTTATTCAGTAAAAAATTGTCAATTTGGCCAGATTTCCAAAATTGAAATTTTCAAGGTCGATGCGTGACCCCTAAATATTGATTGATTTTGGTAAAAATGGTGTCAGTGTACTTCCACTGAACCAAGTCATGGGAAAAACTTTGACCAGCTATAATTTTAAAAAAAAGTGAAAAGTGATCCACCCTAATGTCCATAGGAAATCATTTAATCGGAGTAACAAGAGTTTTTCTAGTAGTTTCGAGAAGCAGGAAGCGACAGAAATAGGCCTGTAATTATTGGCTAGACAGAATGTCTCCGCACTTATTTTTGACCAGGGGCAAGATATATAGTTATATACCCTCATGAACTCTGTAGGGATATAGCTATGAGCAAGCATGGCTGACAAGAGCAATGATATATGCAGACATACGACATCATTGGCATATTTTAAGGGCTCATTCGATAGGTCTCTATCCCTGATGCAGAACTAGTTTTTAACTATTTAATTAACCTCTTTACTTCAAAAACTGATATCAAAGTATTTTCCCTCGTCCCTCCCACAGGCGTTTCGCTGCAATCTATCTTAAGATTATACCTACTCACACTATTAAGAATGTTTGAGTAGTGGTTTTTCCACAGCTTTGCAATTTCATCCTTCCCCGACACCCCATCGATTGTCTGAGGGAGGATATTTTTGACACCCGTTTGATTCTTAACAAATTTCCAAAATTTGTTATTATCGTTATTTATGTGAGCTTCACAGAGTTTTGATGCTCGAATAGACTCTTCGCGTGTGCAGAAACGTTCCTTAATATTATGTCGTTTCTATTCATTTATATACTGCGTGGTCATTGCAGTTAAATGCATATATATATATATATATATATATATATATAATATATATATATGTGTGTGTGTGTATATGGAGAGAGAGAAGAGAGAGAGAGAGAGAGAGAGAGAGAGAGAGAGAGAGAGAGAGAGAGAGAGAGAGAGAGAGAGAGAGAGAGAGAGAGTTACAAGGAGTTACAAGGAAAAGAAGTACCTCAAAAGGCCTTGCGGCCCATACCGAGGAGGTACCAATGGCAACGGGTGCCAGGGAAAATTTTCTACACACTCAAATAGTGTGCAAGATTTGGTCTAACCTTTTCTTGAACTAATCCACCGAGGAACTATTCCTGTTATTAAAAGTTTATTTTTCTTTCACCTATCCTAGCAGTAGTAGAAAACTGGATAGAAAAGTAGAAGGCTCTCTCCCCACCCTCCGCTCCCTCCCTTGCCGGCTGACCTCGGCGGCGTCGAAGGCTCATCGGCGGCCCGTACACTGACTAGCTGCAGAGCTTAGCCGACCAGCCGCTGACTAGCTGCAGAGCTTAACCAACCAGCCGCTGACTAGCCACGGAGCTTAGCCTATCAGCCACTGACTAGCCGTGGAGCTTAGCCGACCAGCCGCTGACTAGCCGCGGAGCTTAGCCAACCAGCCACTGACTAGCCATGGAGCTTAGCCAACCAGCCGCTGACTAGCCACGGAGCTTAGCCAACCAGCCGCTGACTAGCCACGGAGCTTAGCCAACCAGCCGCTGACTAGCCACAGAACTTAGCCAACCAGCCACTGACTAGCTGGAGCTTAGCCGACTAGCCGCTGACTAGCTGCGGAGCTTAGCCGACCAATCACCAATTACTGACAATAACCATGACTTTACCTCGTCAGTAAATGTTGAAATCAACCATTACTCTCTCTACCTCATCAGTATGAGTAACCATGACTTGCCTTGTCAACAGCTATGACTATCTACTTGCTTATATTTACTGACGAGATGAAAAACAAACCTAACCTGACCTAAACTGAACTAACTTTACTACATTTCTTCTTTGTAACCTGGCCATTTTTATCAGAGAACAACTACAAGTCACTGATCATAACCTCACTTTTGTCAAAAACTAACATGACCTCAGGTGACCTAACCTAACCTCAACACTTTTGTCTTAGGTGACAGTAAATGTGTGTAATCGAGAAATATATGTATTTCCTGTATACAGTATACTGAAAATTCTAGGAAATACACATATTTCCTAAAATTAAGGGCCAGGAATTTCATGTATTTACTGATATCAAAAAGCATGGACAGTGATATGATTATATTTAATAATTATTTATTAAATCATTGATAAAATAATTAAAATTGTATTAAAATGTATCATTGAATCTAGTTTAGAATAAAAGCACACTACAAAACAGTAAAACTATATCAGTATTTGATTGAGTAATGCTCATTTATTGGTACAATTTATGCTGCCATGACAACTGAAATTATGCAAAGGTTTTGCTTTAAAACACTTTCCTATATAACCACTCAAGCAAGCTCTCCTTATCAATGTAATCTTTTTCTTTTTCTGCTGCAAATCTACCTGCTCTGGCACTTTGCCTCAACTGCTCCACTTTTTCATTTTGTTGATCTCTAGTAAACCCTTTCCAACTCTTTTGTGCTGTTGCAGGTTATCATATTTTTCAGATTTATGTCACTTCATGAATGTTAGTTCGTATAAAAGTGTTTTGCTAGTTGCGTGACTGAGGGTTTTTGGCCAATTCTTATCATGATATTTATATACAAGGTTTATATGGGGATTGTTAGCACTAATCAGGTAGTGTCACCCCCATTTTCTTTTTATTTATCAGTCATCTATTAAGTTGCACTTCCTGTCCTATCTAATCCTATGCTGATGATTCCACTCTTCCTTCTCCACCTGCTTCACAAAGCATCCCTCTCAAGTCACTCCATGATTCACTTTAGATGGCTATGGTACACCTGACCTCTGATCTTTTTGCTATCTCTGATTGGGGCAGAAAAAACCTTGTGGTTTTCAGTGTCTCAAAAACTCATTTTCTCCATCTCTCTACTTGTCACAATCTTCCACACAGCTATCTCCTTACTTTCAGCATGCAGCTTTAAGTCATCCATAAACAACAAATGGTTTCTGGTCATGGTTGGATCTGTCTTTCTTCCCTGTGATAGGTTGCAGCCCCTATTGCTTGTTTTCAGAAGTTTGTTTAAGGGGTCCAGGGTGAGGCAATAAAACAGAGGTAACAAACTGTCACCCTGAAAAATACCTCTTTGGATGCAGACATCCTCTAATTTAATTTAGCCTTGTTCATGGGTTAAGATTATATTCATTCTCCAATAGTCCATTCTTCTGCTTAGAAAATGCATTGTCTGCTACATTCTTCTGTTTAGAAAATGTATTGTCTTATTGTCTGCATTGTATAGCCTCATACAAAAGCATTCTGATAGTCTATCTAGTCCATATACAAATTTCTCTCTCTTTTCTTACAATCTTCCATTATAGTTTGATTGATTAGAAGTTCCCTTTCACCCATTCTGGGACATCCTCCTCACCATTTATCATTTGTCAAAAGGCCTGTTTATAATACTTATGTACTGCAGTAGTCTGTTTAATCCAAAAGTTTGTAAGCCCATCCATTCCTTAACTTTTGAAGTTTGCCAGTTTTGATCCAAGTTTGTTTTGCATTATGGTGATGTTTTCTATTTGTTGTTTATCTCTACTGACCTGTCTCACTTCCTCTATCAATGATAATCGCTTCATTCTTGTGTTGCACTACCTTGGAAAAGTTGCCTCCAGTAGTTATCCAGTGCATTTTGGTTGGCAGTTGCTTTACTTTTATTGTCTCATATTAGGTTTTTATAAAGAGCACTTGGGTTCTTTGCAACTAAATGATTTTGTTTTTAGCTTTTTACCTCAGCTCTGTTCTTCATTTGTTGAAGCTAATACTTTAATTTAATTTCTCTATTGGTTTATACTCTTTTTGGAATACATTTTATAGCTGTGAGTGGGGTTTCCACCAAAGCCAAACACTCCAACTATGCCCAAACTTGGCCTAGCATTCGTTTAAGGAGGGTGACTGTTCCTTTTAATGTCCCTATTTGGATTTCTATGACCTGGGGCTGTCCTGGGATTGAATTCAGATAAGTTGTTAAGTTGTTCTTTATCATACCTGTCACATCAACTTTGCTGGGGAGAATGTGGCATCTTCTTTCAATTCCCAGTTTCTCTCTGTCATATAGAGGCAGCTGGTATTTGGTAATTTTTTCCCTTTCCACTCTGTTGAGGCTGTAGTCATTTGGGACACCTCAATAAGTAAGGCAACCCTTTCCCTCTTGTCCCACACTACTATGTCTGGTTTTACTGCTGAGTTGTCTATCAAAGTGGCAGTTGGAATTATTGTGTTGTAGTAGATATTATAACGGTTATTTCCAATGACTGGTGCAGGCGTAGGGTCCCATACATTTTTGCTGCATTCCAGTTCTGATGCTGTTATGATCTTCCAGTGGATATATTTACAAATTTTATTGTGTCTGGCTGTATGGTACCCATTAGGGGTTAAAACCGGTATTGAAGAAGTACAAATAATACAGATACCGATATTATAGGTTTTCGGTATTGACAAAAATTGCTATTGTAAAATTTAGGCAATTTAGTCCTCCGATAAGACTGAAGTGGAAGCAGATTCATTACTGAGTGAATACATGCAAGAAATGGACAAACTAGGAAAAGTGCCATCTAAAAAAAATTCCATTGATTTTGATGTTACTAATGAATTTAAAAGCTTGGAAGTTACTTTACAGAGAAGTGAGAATTTAGAGAAGCTGTACAAGGCACTTTTCAATTAAACCTACAAGTGCAGAATCAGAAAGAGCCTTTTCTGCTGCAGGCCTATTTCTGACGAAACTGAGATCAAGTCTATCTGAACAATCCCAGATGCTCTTTGTTTCCTCAAAGCATACTTTCAAAATCAAACTAAGAAATAAATATTTAGATACTAATAATTTCTATCTACCCCAGTAGTTGTATAATATGCTAAAAAAAAATTCAAATAATATTTTTATTACAATTTAGTAATTTACTGTATAAACTTTTTCGAATAGAATGCCATCTATTTGGAGTTGGGTCATTAATTTATAGTAAATATGGTGAGTACTGCAAGTCCCTCAGACTTGTGGAGGGTTGGTAGGGTGGCACCATAATAAATCAAAATAAATTATTTTTTTCATAATACCGTATCAATACCGGGATTAGCATAATTGCCTCCAAATACCGTATTGAAAATTTTCGGTATTATGCAAGCACTAGTACCCATCTGCCATGAGCACCCTACAGCCTGATATTAGATGGCCAACACTTTCCACCTCAACATGACAGAATCTACAGTCATTATTACTGAGTTCAGCCATTTTTTTAAATGCATTTGTTTGGAGTGCAAGATCTTGGGCACCCATTTAGTCATTCTCCATCATACTGCAGAATTCCTCTCCTTAGCCATTCCAATGATCCTTCTTTATTCATGTAGTCCTTCTGTAGTTCATGATAGTATTTTCCAGCCCTTTGGTATTGTTACCATTCTTCTGCATGTTTGGCTGTTGTTCCAGCACAAAGTTTTTGCGACTTTCCTTAGCTATTAACGTGGTTGGTACTCTTTTAGTTTCTACTTTTCTGTCAAATTATTCCCTCCAAAGTGCTGGGCCAGTTTGGTTATGGAAGTTTGTTGAGTTACCCTTGTGGTGTGGTGTTCATGAACAAAAGCTATTGTAGGGTTAGAAGAGCTCCTCAGGTACTGTCTAATGCTGATGGTCAATGATTGGTGCAGCTGGTTAACCTCAGTCAATCCCATTCCTCCCAGTTTCCTTGTAGCTACAATTTGGGAAGACACTGGTTCCGCTATGTTGTTCTATTTAGAGTGAGGATTTTTCTGGTCTTAACATACAGTTTGTTTAGTTCTGATTGTAGCCAGTCTATTATCCCTATACTATAATTAATAACAAGGATAGCGAGTTGATTTATAGCTGTTATTTTGTTCTTTGATGTAAGTTGGGTCTTGCAGATCTTTTTTAGTCTTCATACATACTCTCCACTGATTTTCTCTCACATCTGCTGGTGTTCTATATTACCACTTTCTTCTATCCCAAGGTATTTGTAGGAACTATCCTCTTCCAAGTCTTTAATCTCAGTCTCTCTTCCTAAATTGATGTTAAGAGTTTGTATTTTCCTGCCTCCTCTAAGTGTACACTTAGCACACTTATCCAATCCAAACTTCATTTTTGTGTCACTGGAGTAAGTATATGATCCATTGTAGGCATTCCAGGTTTTGGTCAGAGTCTGCTTACAGCTTCAAATTATCCATAAACAGGAGATGGTTCAGAACACAGTCTGGATTTCTTCACCTAGTTTGACTGAGGTTGTAATCCTTCTTGTTACTGCAAAGTAGTTTGCTAAGGGGGTCCAGGGTGAGACAGAATAGCAAGGGTGATAAGCTGTCACCCTGGAATATACCCCTCATAATCTTGACACAGGGGATGGATATTCTTCCATTTTCATGGGTGAGATTGTTGTTTGTTCTCCATTTTGCAATCTGGTTTGTTAAAGTGCTAATAATGGTAGGATGGATTTTCTACAGCTTGAGGCATTCCAAAATCCAGGAGTGTGGGACACTATCAAATGCCTTCTGATAGTCTATCCATGCCATACTTAGGTTTCTGCCTCTTTTCTTACAGTCTTCAAGGATAGTTTTGTTGATGAGCAGCTGATCCTTCGTGCCAAAGCAGTTTCTTCTACATCCTTTTTGTTCTTTCTCCAGATAGTCTCCAGCTTCTAGGTGTTCATATATACTGTCTGCAATTAGGCCTGTAAATAGTTTATAGGTGGTGGTGAGACAGCAGATTAGGTGGTATTTATTTGGGAGATTTGTCTCACGAGTCTTAGGGATGAGGGTTGTATCTTAACTTGTGAGCCATTCTGATGTTTCTTCTTCTTCTCCCTGCTAAATTCTGTGAAAAGCAGCAGTGTAATGGTTGTGTAATGCTGTGACCTTTTTCAGCCAGAAATTTGGGAGCTTATTTAGGTCAGGTTTTTTTAAAGTTTGAGAATTTTGCCAGTTTCCTTCTTATCTTGTCTTCCATTATAAATAACTCCTGCATTTACAGTCTACCCTCAATCCCTCATTTGCTACCCTGATGGTCTCTATCCAGTCAGCATCCCATTATGCTGTTCAGGGATTTCAAAGAGGGGCTTCCAGTATGCCTCCAACCAAGTTTGATCTGGTGGTTCATGGGACTGTTATTTTTTCTCTAATAAGATTTTGGTAAAAGCCTCTAGGGTTTGATGAAAATTGTTTGTTATGGTTTTTCATGTCAATCTGCTTTTGTTTATTCCTGATTCTATTGGCTATGGCTGGGATTTTTCCTTCCAATTCCAGCACCTTGTCATGTAGTTGATTATCTTTGAAGTTATACTCTCTTTATTTTCCCTACTTGTTTTTTTAGTTTTTCTTGTTATGGGGGTGTTTGGAAATATTTTTAATTGGTTCAGTTCTTGTCTGGCTTGTGTAAGTTGTTTAGTTAATTTAACTTTCCATGAGGAGGTTTTGGTTTATACTTATGGTTTTGACTGGGGGGCTTTGGTTTAAAGTTTGGGACAAGTTTCTGTTGCATGTATAGGCCAGCAGCGTAATTTACTTGATTAAGTTCAGTAAGGTCTGTGTTGACTGGGACTAGTCTATTAACTGCTACATTTACTCTGTATAATAGTTGCTTAAACTATCTATTTTTACTAAGTTTGATCAGTTGGAGCCAGCTTTCCATATTCATGGTTTTAACAATTTCAATTAGATTTGCTAGTTCCTCCTGTTTCTATTTGCTGTAAATCTGTATCTTCATGTCGTGGTGGTGGTGAGAGGGGGGGGGAGTTCATGATCTGGCTGGGGAAGGTAATGATGAGTCAGAAGATCCAGGCCACCCATTCCTATCTAAGGATTTGGATTGGTTAAATAATGTTAAGAATTTTCCTTAGTAGACATTACGTCCCATTCTTGTTTGTGGAAAGCTACATACAGGTGGGAGGGGTTTCCCCCACACCCATCCCTCAGTTTAGTCACCTTTTATGACACAGTGGGACAATGGTTCTCTTTTTTGTTTTATATTCCTTTTGGTATTTTTAATAGCTGTAAGTGGGGCTTTCACCCGAAGCCAAACACTTCAACTATATCAGAACTTGGCTTAGCATTGATTTGCCACTAGGATTACATTCTTTTCTTTTCTCCAATGGTCCAGTTTATTGTGTCATACCAACATGTGTTTTTGTTGGGCCCATTGTCTGATGGTAAAGCTGGGGTCTAGGGTCAATACCTTGACCTGGTGGGATCCCCACATTGATCCCTTTGGTGAAGAATCTTCTCTGGGACTGAGAAAAGTTGCACTATTGCTCACCTCATCCACCCTGGTGCATAAGCGGGTTGAGGGGACCTATTTATCCTGGGTGATGTCCTGCCAGTGTGTGAACTTTCCTTAGTAGACATTACATCCCATTCTTGTTTGTGGAAAGCTACATACAGGTGGGAGGGGTTTCCCCTGCACCCGTCCCTTATTTTTAGTCGCCTTTTATGACACGCTGGGACCACGTGGGAAATATCTTTCAAATCCCCTATCCCCAGGTTCTCCAGTATGAACTCTTAAATGCTTTTGAAGACGACATTTCTTTGCTGCTGTGAAAGGACAAATATCACATTTAAAAGGTTTTTCTCCAGTATGAACACTTAAATGCACTCGAAGACTACTTTTGTATGCTGCTGTGTAAGGACAAATATCACATTTAAAAGGTTTTTCTCCAGTATGAACTCTTAAATGCTCTCGAAGATGACCTTTACATGATGTAGTGTAACAACAACTATCACATTTAAAGGTTTTTTCTCCAGTATGAACACTTAAATGCACTCGAAGACTACTTTTGTGTGCTGCTGTGTAAGGACAAATATCACATTTAAAAGGTTTCTCTCCAATATGAACTCTTAAATGCGCTTGAAGATGACGTTTAAATGATGTAGTGTAAGAACAAATTTCACATTTAAAAGGTTTTTCTCCAGTATGAACACTTAAATGCTCTTGAAGTCTACTTTTGCGTGCTGCTGTGTAAAGACAAATATCACATTTAAAAGGTTTTTCTCCAGTATGAACTTTTAAATGGCTTTGAATACGACTTTTATATGCTGTAGAGTAAGAACAAATATCACATTTAAAAGGCCCTTTTTCTCCAGTATGAACTCTTAAATGCTCTCGAAGACTACTTTTGTATGCTGATGTGTAAGGACAAATATCACATTTAAAAGGTTTTTCTCCAGTATGAACTCTTAAATGCACTTGAAGCTGGCATTTCCGTGCTGCAGTGTAAGAACAATTATCACATTTAAAAGGTTTTTCTCCAGTATGAACTTTTAAATGTTCTTGAACACTACTTTTGTGTGTTGCAGTGTAAGGACAAATATCACATTTAAAAGGTTTTTCTCCAGTATGAACTCTTAAATGACGTTTAAGATTTTTCTTGAGCTTTGTCTGATAAGTGCAAATATAACACTTAAATATAATCCTCTCTCTGAGTCGGTCTTTGTGGTTTTCATTATGTTCAAATTAAGTAAAGACTTTGCTGTTTTGAGTTCTAATTTTGCTATGGGCTTCTGCTTTGGTTTGGAATGCTGAAAATGATTTATATAAAATTAGTTTAGTTGGAACATTTGGTTTTTAAGCCAATTACTCATCTAAAACCATAATATTTATGCTTCCTATTTTTCCTGCTACAAAGAATGCAAACAAACTTATCACTGATCAAAATACAAACAATTTTTTTAATTCTCCAGTTTACTGTGTTGTATCTACACCATTCTATACCAGTTCTAAATCAGCTAATTTCTAAGAACTTTTACACCATAAAGTGATCTTGTACTGTAAAGGATTTGAAGACAACCTATATTTTGTCCTGTCTGTGTGAGCAAATGAGTTAAGGGCTGGTTTGATAAACATATGTATCTGTGTGCGGCTCAAGTCTGCTCACTCCTAGCACAACTTGGAGGTAGTGATGCCCCTTAGCTTCTGTACCTCAAGTTTGGCTTATATTTACTATTATGGCAAAATATATTAACCCTCTTTAATACAAATTTTAAAAATTCTCTATATTGATTAAAATCATTTTGGGACTGAAATTCCTAACATTATCTAAATGCTGTGGAAGTAAAATTTAATTTATTAGTACCTGGTTCAGAGACAATATACAGAGCAGTCAGTGAACTATTTAGTTTAGTAAAGTAAGCTCAAAATGGGAACAAGTTTTCTTAAGAAAAAGAAAAATCAAACCAGTTTTTTAAACCTGAGTTCAAACTAATTTCAGTCAACCAAAACTATATGAATAACAATGATGATTTAGGAGGTTGTTTAACCTCAATAGTAACACTGAAGGTCCTATAATGAAAGGAATATATAGGAAGATTCCACATCAAATGTACACGCTTTTTGGCAATTTCTGCCACTCATATCATTAATTTCTCCGATTTTTTTTTTTTGTGATGATTGGGTTCAGTGAATGATGAATAGTCACCAAATTTTAGCTTCCTGGGTCAGTGGGTTTCCACATTATGACCTTCCAAAGTTTGAGGTCAACAGTGTGATCTTGGAGTTCAAAATGTCATATCTTGGGTTCTACCATACTGGTTTCAACAATCTTGGTCTCAAAATGCTCAGAGAAGAAAGAACAACTTTGATTCCTACTGTAAAAACCATAGAGCATCAAATAAAAAAAGTTCCATTTCTCTATGACCTTTGACCTTTGACCTTGACCCCAGAAAAAACTTCAAAATTCAAGATCATGAAAATTAGCATGAAAAATGTCCTTCATATAAGGCATCCACAAGCAGAAAATTAGTGGGATCTCCATGGGTTTGCTTTCCAGGTGTTCAAAATCATGCAGGTGAAAAATTTTGAATAGTAAAAGGAAACCAACTTCACACCTTTCCGCCATTACCAATGTGAAATTGGTTTCCTTTTTCTCATTGCTTGTTGCTTAGTGGCCAGCCAACAGGTGAAATAATTTTACAGAAGAAATAGCAAATAGCAAAGAGAAACACCAAAGGATATCTGGAAAAGAACCATTGACAATGCTTCAATCAGCCCAAAAAAAGGCAGATAATCATTTGTTTATAAGACACTGCGGCTGATTCAACCAGGCATCATAGCCTATATGAATACAGTAGGTTCAATAGCTAAATTATGTATTGTGTAAACTGCTTACAGTAACTACATTCACTGCAAGACACAGGGTTACTAAAAGTTTGGATGCTAACTGGCTTGTGTGATGTTGCTACTGTAAACCTAATGTTGGTAGTCTATGTAACTACTGTAGTATAGGCCTAATCACAAAATGGCACATTATTTGAAGTGTTCCTAATTTAATTTACCACGTAATAATGAAATGGCATTAACTGAAAAGCATATTATTTGAGAACTTACTTTAGCTTACTTGGTCACTTTTGCCAACTTGCCAGTTTAAAAAAATAGCCAAATTTCTGGTCCTGCTGGATTTGTGAAAGCTGGATAAGAGGTCCAATACCGGTAGTATATTTATCTTTTTATTTTTCTGCATACAACTTATATCTCAACCTATATATACAGGTATCTCTCATTTAACAATCATTCACTCAATGATCACTTGCTTTAGTAATCTATTTTAACACCTTTTCTTGTACAATGATTGGCCAAAATTTGGTTTTGCAATCACTACGATGGGCAAAGTTTGGTTTCTGGTACTCCACAGGCACATCTCTAACTTCATTTATCTAATCAAAATGGCCGCCATGGGCAGAAACAGATTTATCCTCCTCTGTGCAGCTTTCCTAACCCGAGCACCACTAAGCAGCCATCTCCTGCACTTCCTTCTTGCCCCACCAGTGGTTTGAGTCACTCATGCTTCTGCATCATTGTGTAAGATTGCGCACGATTATGATTGTTGCGTTATTCGCCACCTTTGTGGAGTGCAAAGCAACATTGTGCAGACTGTTTGATGCTAATTTGGACTGTGTTAAATGACTGTGAATATTGAAAATGACAAGTAAGTGTGTGGCTGCTTCCCCTGCATCATTGGGGAAGGTTAAGCTCTCTCGTAAGTCCTTAACTTCGAACATTAAGCTGGACATTATTAAACGCCACAAGGGTGGTGAAAGGGCGAACTCCATCACGAGAGCACTTGGCCTAGCCCAGTCGACCATCTCGACCATCAACACCACTAGAAACGTATCCCCAATGAACCCATGTTATAACATCCTCATTTAGCGATCATTCACTTAGTGATCAATTTTTTAGGAATGTAATCCAATCCTTAAATGAGGGATACCTGTATATACAGTAGACCCTCACATTAATGTACACTTTGAGGGGTGTGTGTGGTTGCTAAAGTGAAATTTCCACTAAAGTGAAGTATGGATGACCCCCACTTTACCGGACTATGGGATGTTAAAGTGGAGTTTTCCGTAACCAAAATACTTCAGTACAGTTGCACATGTATGTATAGCCCTTGAATCTCTACATTCAACACATGAAAATGCATACATAGACTTACCTACTTATGAACACATGCACATGTAAATATTTATTTTTATGTACTCACCATGTATAGTCACCTTCACTTTAATGACTTGGAGTCCACTAAAGTGAAGTTTGGTGATGCTAACAGACTTTTTAATCAGAAATCTTAACTTTAACCCTTATTACGTTAAACTGAATGTTCATAACCAGACAGCAATTTAGTCCATCCAAGTGAAGTTTCCGCTAATGTGAAGGTCGTTAATGCAGGGGGATTTCTGTACCTTGTTAATGTCATTCAGGTTCCGTGTGTTGGTATCTCTTCACATGAAATTCAAGCTGGTGGCACCGCCAGGCCTGGCTTGTAGTAGTAAGTTGCTCTCTTGCACTCTCCACCGCACATAGTGAGGTACACCCAGCTCATCTGGTACCATCCTGAGTCAGGCATCTAGTCTTCTCTTGAACACTTCAACTTTGACCCAGGGGTGTAACATTTCTGAGGTCTTTTGGAAGCTGGTTAAAAAGTCTTGGCCCTCTGACAACCAAGCTATTTCCCTTCAGTGTTGAGGCGGTCCCTTGTCAGGCCTTTAATTTGGGAACACTGCACATTCTGCCTTTTCTATTTTCCAGCATTGTTTGGATGGTAATTGGGTTTAGTTTGAGGTTTGGTACCAGTTTTTTAATCATTTTCCATATGTATACTAATGGTGTACCTCTCTTCTTCTTCTTTTCAGGGAGTACAAATTTAGTTTATGTAGTCTTTCCCAGTAGTTGAGTTCTTTGCAGCCATCAATCTTGGCTGTGAAATGTGTGTGCATTTCTTCAAGTTTATTAATTTCTTCCTTTTTATGTGGGAATGTCAAAACTGAGCAGTATTCAAATTTTGGTATGATCAGTGTTCTCAGCAGAGGAATCATTACCATCTTGTCTCTATTCCACAACTTTTTGCTGTTTATTGTTATCTAGGTTTATGTTGAATTTGGCATCATCAGTCATTATTACTCCCAAGTCAACTGCTTTCATACTTCTCTGAATTTCCTGTCTATCTGAAGCATAATATGCAATCCATTTAATTTCATCATATATATATACACACTTAATGTCAATATTTATATGTCTAACTTTTTATTTTATCATACAACCTGTAACATCTTAACCTGTCTTTATTATGTAATATCCCATATGGATGTCAGCATATCATTAAAATAAAGTGTATTTATTTATTATTTATAAGCTAGTAAAATTAGTCATTAGATTGTTCATTGTTACTATTGTACTAATTTTGATTTTTCTTCAGTTACAGATTAGTGAAATGGCATCAAAGTTGGAAAAATATTCTTGTGATCCATTCAAGTCTCATGAGAAACTTAAAACTACAGAATTCATGTTGCATCAGCAGCATTTATCTCAAAATACCCAAACTATTTGAAACCTGGCCAGAAGCTGTGTTCAGCATGCCAAAAGAAACTCTCTAAACTTCCCAAACCATCATCATAAGAAAATGGGCCAAAAGCATCCACCTTACAGTGGATCTTAGGGTCTTTGTTAGCCTTAGCTTCTGTAGATGATGTGGCACAGGGAACCTCTGAAGCATCAGATGAGGTCTTTGCTGATGAGGAGACAGAACTCTCAGTAATGAACCAATCAATTCATATCATCAGAGAAAGTCCCATTGACAAATTGAAGTTCAAGAGAACAGAAGGATATCTTCCTGCTAAAATGGCAAAAATTCAAGAGACCGTGAAAAAATGTCTTGACATAGTAAGCAACACAAAGGGAGATGATGCGGGTCCATCAACAGATACCACATCCTACAAATCTGAGGATATAATTAGGATTGAAAGAGAAATACCTCACATGGAAGAGATCCCAAAAAATAATGATTCTGACAATCTTTGCACCATCATTGAGTGTTGAGAAAATTGATGGAAGAATTCAAATGTTCCCAATGGATGGCTATACAAGCCCAGCAGCTTGTGAAGGAAAAGGGAATCATGTCTTCTCTGAATTGAAAAGATGGGCAAGGAATTACAGTCACAGGTTTTGGAAACTGTTAAGGATTTCTATCATTGTGACGAAATTAGCAGGCAAATGCCAGGAAAAAAGATTGCTCAACTGTGAAAGAGAATGGAGAGAGGAAAAAAATTCAAAAGTGGCTGGTGTTATGCAACCTAAAAGAAGTGTATCAACAGTTCAAGGAAAAGTTTCCAAATTTATCTATTGGTTTTTCAAAGGTTGCAATGATGTGGCCAAAGGAATGTGTCCTAGCAGGATCAAGTGAGATACAGTGTGCGTGTCTGCACAATTCATCAAAATGTGAAACTGATGATGATTGGATCAAGGATGGGGGAAGTTACTGGCAAGGAAGTAGTATACCCCTGAATAGCTACCACCATGCTTTAGCCCACATTCTCTGCAACCCTAGTCTACCCTCTTGTTTTTTCAGAGATTCTAATACCTCTCCTGGTGTTGATTCCCTGAAAGAGCTTCTTCTCAAATGTTACAAGGAAAAGAGGATTGATGAAATTCAATACAATCAATGGACAATGACAGATCATTCACAACTGGAATCTGCCATCCAAACAATGGAGGATTTTCTGGACACCTTCTCCTCCCAACTGGCTCAGCTTGCTCACCATGATTTCATGGGAAAAGAACAGGTGAAATATATGGAAGAGAGGAAGCATGACCTTGGTGAGGGAGAATTCCAAGCTATCAGCAATTTCTCAAAAACTTACTCTTTCTGATGGGGATTGTAAACACCAATTGACCAGGGAAGTACTCCAGGGTCAGGGTTGGCAAAAACCCAACTGGTTTTTGCTGGGTTTTTGCAACCCTGTCTGGGGTGGATGTTAGGCAGGAGTCAGGGAGTGCTGGAACTCCCATTTCTCCTGTCATTATCCACCTTAGCTGATCTTTTACCATGTCTTATCTACCTATGAGCAGTCCAGCATGCTCTGAAACACACATTTCTTCCTCTATTTCTCACTACACATACATGCAACTTACACACTATACAACCTTTTAAAAATGCCTTGGAGACGACCTTGTTGGTTCTCTCCATCTTTTGTGGAGGGGTCACTTTTGCTGGTGCTCACCCTCAGCCCCCTCCTTCCTACATTAAAACAAAAAATCAAGTCCCGATTTAATATCACCAGAATTGTCTACATTACCGATAGATGTGCCAGCCAATACAAAAATTGCAAGAACTTCTTGAACTTGTGTCATCACCACAAAGAATTCAGATGGTATTGGAGGAACTGTCAAAAGAGAAGCATTGAAGGAAAATCTCCACCAGCCTTACAGAGAGCAAATTTTAACTCCAAAGGACCTTTACCAATTCACTTCCCTGAAATTGACTAGGATCTCTTTTGGGTACATAACACAAGAGGAGTATTCAAAGGAGAAGGATATTTTGGATCCAATTTTATTGAAGGTAAAGACTATACCAGGAACACAAAAATTGCATTCCTTAATCCCAGTGACAAAAGACTGCTTGGAGGCATGAATGTACAGTGCCTCAGCTGAAAGCTGAAGGGAGTTCACCACCACTCAAGAAGCCACCCACAAATCAATCAAAAACATCAATGAATACATGACAGTGGAATACGACAACCACTGGTGGGTGGCTTGTGTTATGGAAACATATCCTGAAGTAGGAGAAGTGGAAGTAAATTTCCTTCACCCCCATCGACCAAAAGAGTCTTTTGCCTTCCCCTCCAAACCCAATGTGCTGTCAGTGGACGTGTCTGATATCCTCACAACAATCCACCCTAGGACAGCCACTGGAAGGTCATACGCAATCAAGCAGAGGGAAACCAATGAAGCTAATAGGATCCTGAAAAACCATGCTACCAAATAATGAGGTAAAAACTATGGGTGCCATGTTTGGACTGTTTAGATGATGTGTGCTTCTGTGTTGTTTATTTATTATTAAGTGTCAATAAGTTGGTAATAATAGTTGTAAATAGTTAATAATTGTTATTAAGTTAATAAACAATAAGTTTTACTTGTCAAAAGTACACAAAATGCTCCACCTGCATAACTTTGAATGCCTCTGGAAAGCAAACCCATGGAGATCCCACTCTAATTTTCTGCTTGTGGATGCCTTATATCGAGGACAATTTTCATGACCTTGAATTTTGAAGGTTTTTCTGGAGTCAAGGTCAAAGGTCATATAGAAATAACTTTTTATTTGATGCTCTATGGTTTTTACAGCAGGAATCAAAGTAATTCTACATCGTTTCCTGAGCATTTTGAGACCAAGATTGTCAAAATCAGTACAGTAGAACCTGAGATATGACCTTTTGAACCTCCAAGGTCATGGCTATTGACCTCAAACTTTGGAAGGTCATAACTTGGAAACTCTGAGTAGGAAGCTAAAATTTGGTGATGATTCATCATTCACCTAACCTAATGATTATAAAAAACAATCGGATAAATCAGTGAGATGAGGTGACAAAGGTGTGTAATGAAAAATATACTTCATGACATTTGCCCATATTCCACAACCACTAACAACATTTGCTGGAAATAAAAAAATGGATTGATTTGTGCATATTTAGATGTGGTGCAACTAGAAGCCTTAGTATCATTATACAGTTTGAGGTGGCAAATTTCTTCAAACTTGTGCCACCCTTAAATATTAATGGATTTAGCTCAAAATCCAGTCTGAGGTCTTTTTCCATATAAGGAATGATAAAATGCATCAGAAGCTCTTATTTGTACATTTTAATTTTTTACCATATATGTGGCTCACATATATATATATATATATATATATATATAATATATATATATATATATATATATGCACCTCGGTGGTGTAATAGTTAGCATCACTGACTATGAATCCATCAGCCCTGGGATTGAGACCACGTGATGTCATGTGGAAAAACCTAGCTGTTCAGTAGTTTTAGGAATCTTTCACCATTATGGTGACCCCAATCTAGAGGGTTCATGTTGTGACTGACTCGTGGCTCCTTTGAATAGATGTCTAATGCTTTTCAATAACTTCTCTGACTATTTTTGATAAATGGAGGCACAAACTCATCAAAATAACTCCATAATTTAACCTTTGGCTTCTTTTTTGATGGTTCTTGATCTTCCCATGAAACAAAATCATTTGCTTCATCACCATAGGTTATATTACTTGCAGGACTAGCGTTACGTGATATAGACAATGATTATCTCATTTTTTCCAAACTCAAGCACCATTATGCAAGCATATTTGAAATGAGAATCTAAAACGTAAATCATGCGAGTAATGCCTTCCACTGCCTGTTGCACTGCTGAAATGATTCTCTAAATTTTCTATTAAAATTTTTCATAGTATGAACACTGCATTATCAGTTACGTTAGGCAAAAATACCACAAGACCAGTTACATCAGGGGAGACAATGTGAAGACATGAAGAATCAGAGGAAAGTCATTCGTTAATTTTTCACATTGACTAAGAAGCTTTACAACACACTGAATTAGAGTCCACTGATGATTATTGAAGGTTGCTACAGTATGTCATAGTCTGAGGCATATGTAACAACTGCAGTTTTTCATTGAAGAAGCCATTGTAGCATATAGAATATAGAGTTCTATTGGGTGATAATGTCTCTTTATAAGTTTGTTTTCAGGTAAATTATGTTGCTTCTAGAATTCTTCAAGTCTGTCAAAGGCTGGAGATGAATAATTAAAATGCAACAGATTGGGTGCGCAATTGCACATATCTCTGAAATAGACTTCTGGCTAAGAAGGGCTTCATCAACTGCAAGTGCTAAAGTACCGTATGATTCGCACAAGCAACAGAAGTAATTTTGAGAATGCTAACACCTTTAGTAATATTACAGCCATTGTGCACAATTGCATGCATATGATCACTCTTTATTGACCATTCTTGCAATATAGAAGTCAATGCAGTTGCAAATTTTTCATGAGTATGGGAATCTGGCAGATTTTTGGTGGCTAAAACATGCTTCTTTACTCACATTTACTATTAATTCTATGTAGTGTCAAACAGATAAAGGCTTCAGTTTTTTATAGTGATGCCTAATAACTAGAGGTGGAAAGAGCATATCAGTACTTGAGTACAGGTTTTTGTTATACGGTACAGCCATCCCCGGTTAACAACCTACTCATTTATCGACCAACCGCAGATATGACCGCGACCAATCGTACCAATTTTTGGAAATCATACAATGTTTTGCATTGTATAAAAAACATTGCAACTGCTTGGGAGGATGTTACTGCGAAGTGTATGAAAGGCATTTGGAAGAAGTGCCTAGAACGATCTGTGGGTAATTTCGAAGGCGTCGATAAGTTTGAAAATGTCGATGAAATTAATAGAAAAATAGTGTTACTCGCCAATACCCTCAATTTAGAAGTAGAAGTGGAAGATGTGGAAAACTTAGTGGAATACCAAGAGGGAGAGCTGACAAATGAAGAGCTGATAGAGTTGGAAGAACAACAGCATTTGGAGGAAGAAGAAAGAAAAGAAGAAAAAGAAGCAGCACCAAAGCCGTAAAACAAGGCTTTTGTTTACCGACCTGGTCATCGGAACGGAACCCGGTCATTAAACTCATACTCTAAGTAATCTTAAATTGTCATAATCATACTCATACTCGTACTTGATATAATCTGAAATTGCTTTAATTAATCGTACTTGCACTCAAACTAATTTCAAATATGAAGATCTGTCCTAGACACCCAGTGCACCATGAAAGCAACAGTTTACAACTTTAATTTCAATATGGTTTATGTTTTCAGATTTATTTACTATATTTTTATGTAATACTTTACATTTATAATATTACTAATAACTAAGTGGCAACTTTTGTAGCGAAAAATGTTAGTGAAGAACATGTCTTGCATTTTATTACTAATAGGTAAAAATGGTATACTTGCACTCATACTCACCCACTCAAAAAATACTGTACAGAACTCGTACAACTCCAAAATTTTGGTACTTTTTCCACCTCTACTAATAACCCCAAATAAAACTAATATTTGGAATTCGGTATTCAGCCAAATAGTTTTGCACCAAATATTTGGTGAATTTTAGTAATTCAATACATCCCTAATACGTATATTTATGTATATACTGTATGTGTGTATATATACTGTTACACACAGACCATGCATGGAACAAGGAACTCTTCTGGGAAAATTAAATCCACTATAGTCTGAATAAATAATGGTAAATGACAAACACTAAAGATTGTCATTTTCATGATGGAAGCCCAGTGTGAGTACGATTTAATTTTCCCACAAGAGTTCCTTGTTCCATGCACAGTCTGTGTAACAAAAGTTTCTCAGGTGACCATTCCGAGTTATCGTGTGTGTATATATATATATATATATATATATATATATACTGTATATATATGGGAATGAGCTCAGAATGGTTCCCTGAGTTTTTTTATGATACACACAGACCATACATGGAACAAGGAACTCTTCTAGGAAAATTAAATTCACTATAGTCCGAATAAGTAATGGTAAATGACAAATACTATAGTTTTTTTCTTTTTCATGATGCTAGCCCAATGTGGGCAATGGGTCACTCGCAAAGAGATCCCCAAAAAATATAGCTTCCCTCACCAGCTATCTGCAAAGCAGATAGGATCCAGCTTTGGGACAGGATCTAGGGTTTAAAGCAGTCTAGCCCAGCTACATTTAGAACCTCAATATAAGCAAAGACAAGCTGCCTTCATGTCAGATTGAATACATCAATGAAAATGGGGATTTAATTTTCCTAGAAGAGTTCCTTGTTCCATGCATGGTCTGTGTGTATCATATATATATATATTAAGGTGAGCCACACATACATGGTAAAAAATTAAAATGCACAATTAAGAGCTCCTGATGCATTTCTCATATGCTTATATGGAATGTTCCGATGATGCATATTGTGTGATTTGGTAAAAAATCTTCTAGTCATCATGTTCTGATGCAATTTGACATTTCAAGATAGTTATATTTCAGGATGTGTATTTATGTATGACAACAAGGGGCAGAGACTCAGTGTTTATTTAGACATTGTAGGGGAAGATGTGTTACTCATATGATTTTAGGTTTAGCAGCTGTGTTTTGCATGTCATATTCTTTTAGTATTAGCGTTAAATAGTTTTATTACAATTCGTTTTGCATATTTTATTCACTTATTGCATTATGATTAATTTTTTTATTACAGTTTTTCTCATATTTTTAGTCTATAAAAATGGTGCATGAAACAAATTGCAAAATTCCTCCACACCAATATCAAGAAATATTGGAACAATTACACTGATTGACAAAATTGAACTTTTTCCTCTCATTGAAGATGTATAATACACTTTTCCAGACCAGTTTTGTATGTTGATTCCAAATCTGTTTTCAGGTTTCCTCTAGCACATTTAGTTATCGAAATATGACTGGTGTTAATTTCAGCACAATTTTTGTAAAAAATACAACTTTTATTCATAAAAAAAAATGTACACCAACCTAAAAATATTGCGAGTACAATTTTTTTTTGTAAACTTTGTCCAGATTATTGTGGTACAACATCCAGCAGTAGTCTGCCAGCATACTTTCATTCCAGAAAAATTGTTAGCAATTTTCCATGTCTTGATGGAACTATTCCCCCTGTTCGTCACTCACCATGCCAAGGTTTTCAGTTAAGAAATCTAGATGTGAATGTAAAAATGTATTTTCAAGAACATGCAACAGCTCATGATATGCATCGAGCAGTTTTCTGAACTCCATCTTTGTATGTGGGAGACTTATGGTTACCCAAGAAGTTTCCACAAATCCATTTGAAAGCCTGCCATGCTTTTAGTTCTAAGGCATTGAGGGTTTCTTCAAGCCTTCATCCTACAGAACCTCCCTGATTTGGGGCCACACAAAATTCCTCCATCAATTTTGTGGCACTGATGTTTGCAAATTTCTCAACAAGGTATCAAAACCCTCTCGAATTCACCTTACCCATCACTTTCACAAAATTTTTTATTAGGCCAAGCTTAACCCACTGACCCTAACGGAAAACATGTGTTAGCCATGAGACGTGCATACCAATATCCCATGGGTAACGTGCATTATCCATATGCATTTAATTTTTTTACTGCTTTAATATTCTTAGGAGAATATTACTGGGGGATTTCTGAGTCATAGGAGGAGTTTATTGACTCAAATCTTTCAACCAATCACAAATGAGTATAATTTGTGGGTGGGGCTAACATTATAAACATGTCATTTATGCCCTTGAGCAGCGTTTACAGCTGTGGTTTGCCTGTGTTTGTCATAATTGCTTTTTATACTTATAAACATTCATAATGAGTGAAATAGATGTTAGTGACACTGATTCTGATTACATTTCTACTGAGGAAGAGGGTAATGATTGGTTTAGTGATTTTAGTGACACCAGTGTTGAGAGTGAATGGGAAAATGAGCCTATTCAATTAGAGAAAAACTGGACTTGTGTTCCAAATTTGTTTGAAGACAAAAGGCCATCAGAGAAGCCTCCATTATAGCACTCTTATTCCAGTGTAAATTCAAATATTGTGTTTGATCATGAAAAAGTAATTGAGTGTTTCAAGTTATTTATTAGTGATGATGTAGTTGCATAATCATCAGAGTCATACCATATTTTCCTAAGTCATTTTTTGTGGTTTTGAGAAAAATGAAAAAAAAAAGGCTTCTAAATGTAATATTTATCCACTGAAATGACAAATTATATCTGAAAAAATATAAAAGTATCCCCTCTCTCTTCATCTTGGATCCACGAGTAATAGAAATTGCGTAACTAGGTATCAATGGGTTAATGTGGAGAGGTGGCAGGAAAATCATCTTTGGATCAACTAAAGGAACATACTGGATACTGCCTGTTCCTGGCTCATATGTGCTTCTTTGATGCCAGTCACGTCTGATGTAATGACCCGTGGTAGCATGGCTGTCCCATAGGCACAGGACACAACAGTATTTCATGAACCCTCCTTGCATGCCCATTAACATACCAATGACTTTGAGATCACCATAGATATTCCATTGATGAGTGCTGTATTGGATTGTTTCGAGTAGTATATTTATGTTATCATACATCTCCTTTAGATGAATGGAGTGGGCAATCAGGATGGATGGCTTTAAGTTCCTGTTTGCAGGAGAACTACTTTCAAGCTTTGCTGTGAGGTATCAATGAAGAGGTGCCACTCAGATGGTGTGTGCCTGTGACAAGTTCTCAAAGTCCATTGATATCATGGCAATAGCAGAGTGGACCATCTACTGTAAAGAATGTCACCAAATCATGGTTTCTTTTTTGATAGTGACACATTTGGATGTTCTTTTCAAGTAAGTGTTTCTGCTTGAGTCTCAAGAAGAGAAGTTCTGATTTCTCTTTGGAGAGGGCTAGGTCTCTAATGAAGTCATTCAACTCATTTTTAGTAAGCCTCTCTGGCTCCAATTGCTCTTCATCAGGTGTGCAGACATGATCAGCTGAAGGTCCGCCATCTCCGCCAATTGCACCTTCGTCAGATTCTCTTTCATCTTCTAAAGAATAAGAGGCCATGCTGTGGAGGTACCAGAATTAGCATCATGTCATCGTGAGGGATTGGTCTGATCGCGGAGTCTACTTTCAGATAAATGATGTTATGCTTGTTCTTCACAGAGAATCCAGTTATGTTAACATTGCAAAAGTAATAATTGCCATGATGGTCTCTCGCCTCCCTCCATATCATGGGTATAGCAAATGGCATCGCCTTTTTCCTTTAGTTCAACCAATCACATAATCCATTCAAACAAGCAGTGCAGACATGTGGCACCCATGCCTTATCTTGATCACCTAGTGGACAGCTGAAGTATAACCAGTAAGTTTTCTGAAGATCCATCATGATTGTATGCCACTGTGATTTAGTCGTGAATGAGCCGCACACAACAGAAATTGTCAGGGTGATTTTTACACTTTCAAGGCATGATGATTGATGGGTGGGTTGATGTAAGTCACCTAAAAAAAGAAAATGTGTAACTGGGTGACACAAAACACAACTAGACATGTGACTGTTATGCCAAAGAATAAAAGGGTGTACATGTGCAAATTTGTAGCCAGCAACTGCTCTCACCTAAAATACCACAAGACAACCTGCGGAAAGCCTAAGTTGAAATAACAAAATGCCATACATAAGTGTACAGAAACGGTAAAGCAAAAACCTACACCTAAGCTGCAATGACAAAATACTCCACTACATGTATAAAGGACACATATTATAGTATATTGTATATATAGTATATTGTATATACAGGGTGGGCCGTAAGTTTCCATACATAGGAAAAATAAACATTTTTTTATGGACAACCATTTTTATTTATATAATATGCTCTACATGGTTGCCATTATTTTGAAAACACATTTCAATACGTGTTCCCCACTGTTGATGAACACGCATTAGCACAGTTGACGTTATGCTTGTAATGGCGTTGGTGATACATTCCTTTAGATGATTTATGTCTCGTATCTTTTCCTGATACACCATGGCCTTCAAGTGCCCCCAAAGATAGAAATCAAGGGGGGTGAGATCTGGGGATCTGGGAGGCCACTCCACAGGACCACGCCGACCAATCCAAGCATCCGGAAACTGCTGATCCAAATATTGACGCACGTGAAGACCATAATGAGGTGGAGCTCCATCTTGCTGGAAGTAAACTGGGAAGTTACCTTCCTCGTTTAGCAGGGATGGGAAAATCTCTTCTTGCAACATGTTAAGATACCTTTCGGCATTAAGATTTCCACTGACAAAAATGGGTCCAATAATTCTGTCACCCCATATCCCGGCCCACACCATCACTTTACCAGCACCTTGCATCTTCATCAGACTCAGCCAGTTAGGGTTAGCATTACTCCAGTAACGTATGTTTTGCCGATTAACCTCTCCATTGACGTAAAAATTTGCTTCATCAGTAAACAAGATCTTAGTTGAAAAGTTTGCATCCTCGTTCACTTTGGTTAATGCCCATTCACAGAATTCCATCCGTCTCTCCAGGTCGTCTTCACTCAAATGCTGTGCCATATGCAATTTGTATGGATGCCATTTGTTTGCTTTCAAAATGCGCCTGATACTCGATCTGCTGACACCACTTTCTGCAGACAACCATCGTGTACTTTTTCTGGGACTCCGTGTAAGCGCTGTAAGTATCGTAGCTGTTGTGTCTTCATCGGTGGCTATACGTCTTGAACCACTTCGCGGTTGATCTGCAACATTTCCAGTTTTCTGAAACTTGTTAATAAGTTTTGCCACAGTGTCGTGTGTGATGTTCGTTCCATGTTGTCTGTTAAAGTTCATTGCAACCATGCTGTGGTGGGATTCGGAGTAACCTAACGGCTGCACCACGAATAAGAATTTTTTCTTTTGTTTAAGAACTCCACGAAACCAGGCTGCTTACCTTGAAGGGTTGTTGGATCCAGGCTCGCTGCCCAGACCTCCGATTCCACGACTGCTGGCTGCCACCAACAGTTTCTTACTTGCCAGAATAGCTTCCTTCTGTTAGTGGTTCACTATCTCCGGCATCCCCTTCCTAACAGAACTTAAAGTTCCCTTGGTCCAATAACGGTCTTCAGCCTCAGACAAATCCAGCCTGACTTTAGTTTCCTCTGTTATGTTCTTTATTTTCTCTTGTCAAATTACCCTCTTAAACTATATTTTTTATTATTTATATTTCCACACATGCGCCAATTGGTTCCCTCCACTTCTCAAAACTCGAGTTTTGACACACACGCCGACACTTTTAAACCTCAGAAGCGTCTCTTTTACTAAATTTGTTTATTCTTCTTTTCATTTTTGTTTGTTTGTTAAATTTAACAATTTAGTACTTTATTATTCATTTACTAACAGGGTTTCAAGCGACTGTCCAACTCTCACTCTTTTTCCCATACTAATTTAATAAAACTGTTTTATTCCTCATTCCTTGTTTACAAGTTTAACATTTCTTTATATAACTTATTGTTTAGTCTTTTCATTCATTAAAATATTAACATTAACATATCTTATAACATTATTTCTTTATTTATTTGTTTGCTAATATTAATAATTTAGTACTTAATGTTTATTATTTATTATCTTAATGCTTAATAGTTTACTACTATCTTTCTAATTTCTTATAACAGTTATCATTCTTATTCATTATTTGTTTGCTGGAAAGAGAGAGAGAACCATTAAAATCCTTTCTATAACAAATATTTCATTCAAAAATCAAAGAAATTTAATATATAAATAATAATAATCAAGGCCAGGGGGAAAGGGCTGAGAACTAAAAGGGGAAAGGGTTCACCCTCCACATCTTCCCCCCCCCAAGCTCCTTTCCACCTGTCTTGCCATATAGCCTACACACCTACTATATTACCCTAATATGGTTCTCTCTTCCTTTCCTTACAATTTTTATACCAAAATATTTATTAACAAATTATTTACATAGATACCCTCTTTTTTTTCCGAAAAATAATTTTTTCAATTTTCAAATATATATATATATATATTTTTTTTTTTTTTCAAAAAATAATTTTCAATTTTTTTTTTTTTTTTTTTTTTTTTTTTTCAAATCTTTTAAATCATTAATTACATACATGGCTATCATAAGAATAACATATTTACAAATTTACTTTATAAATCATTTATTTATTTAAATTATAATTCAGTTATTTAATAATCTTTATATTTAACAAATACAGTAAACATTCAAACATTCAATATTTAGGACTAACAGCTGGCTAACAATTACTTTCTCTTTAATAATTTACGTTATACTAAAAAATATACCTACAATTTATTTTTTAATAGTTTATTTACAATAGTTATTTACAATAGTTATTTACAATACCAGGAATGAGGTTGAAACCTGCAAAGCATCACCAGAGGCAGGTATCAGCAGGTCTGGGAACTCACCCAGGCACCTTCCTCCTCAAGCACAGCCCAGCTTCTGGCCTCAAAATGTAGGCTGCCACCTGGTTGAATTTCCAACCACTCACTCTTTCACACATCATACAATACTACTTTTTTTTTTTTTTTTTCCTACAGAACACTACACCAATACTTTATACTACATTACCATCACCACTCCCTAAACACTGTTGCACTTTCTCTATCATTCTAACCCATCTACTTTTAATATCTTCTCTAATACTACTTGTTAATTCTACATCTAAGCTTTTATTCAACACATTTTCTTCTATCTCAAGCAATAACATTCTCACTTCCTCACAAAAATCAATCACATTCATTCTCTCCCTCATTCTTTCATTTATACTTCCTTCACCTCTATCTACTCCCCATTCATCCCTCACACTTTCCATTAAGGTCACAATACTTTGCTCAGTTACACTCCTTTCTCTCTCACATACATTTTCCCTTTCACTCTCAAGAATTGTAAATCCCACACTCTTAATGCCCCCTCCCTGACACAATCTTTCCACTTCTGAGTGAAGAAGATTTCCCTTCTTCTCCCTTCTCCTCCACCCTCGGAAAATCCCAGAAAAGAAAGGCCCTCAAGGTCTGAGACCCCAAAACCCTCAAACGAGAATTCCCCGGATGGACCAGGCTGGCACCATGAACCACCAAAGTCCCGAACATCCCATTCTAACTCTGCCTCACCCGCGGCTGTTCCAGAGTCCAACTGGGAATCCTTCAGCTCATATACTTCACCTATCTGCCTGGCTTTCTCACCTTTCATTCCCTTTCTTCTCACCTTTTTCTTCCTTTTTGCCCGCTTTGACACAATCAAGAACTCCAGATCTGCATCCATCCATTCATCCTGGATTCCCATCATGTTCTTGGTTTCTAGCGCTTTCTTTTGTTCCATCCTCTCACACATATCATACATTGGGTGACATACGATGTACTCCGGAGGTATTCGCCATTTGCGCAACTGCCGATGATGTGCTCTTACTTCTTCACACTGTCCATTCTCTTGCTCCCTCTCAATCACATACGTTACCCCATTCTCCCATACCTTTTTCACCACAAATGGACCCTCAAACTTTTGCGCCAACTTATACTCATTCCTTCTTCCAGCCTCATGCACCTCTTTCAAAACAAGCTCACCAACACCAAATGACCGAAAATGCACACCAGCCTCTCTCCATCTATCACATGTATTCTCATTTAATCGTATATCCTTTTGCACAAACCTTCCAAATGTAGACACATACCTTCTTGGGGAAGTTTGAATGGCTGAGTGGTATGTCGAATTGTAGCACCAGGCAATCTTGCCAACTCAGCATCCCACTCAGCCCCTTCCTCAATACATACACGCAGCATTTCACTTATCGTTTTCACCGTTCTCTCAGCCAAACCATTCGAAGCAGACATATACGGAGTTATTCTAACATGCTCTATCCCATTCTCACTCAACATTCTCTCAAAACTAGCACCCCTAAACTCAGGCCCATTATCTGTTAAACACTTACGCGGCCTTCCAAGCATCATTGGTAACATACTCTCTCTCATCACTCTCGCAACATGCTCACTTGTTTTATTCTCTAACGCAGCAACATACACAAACTTACTCTTGTGATCGACCCCTACTAATATTCCAACTTTCCCTCTACTCGTTCTCGGCATACTCACAATATCAACCACCACAAGCTCCCACGGTTCTTTCACTTCAATCTTTCGCACTGGGGGGCGGCTATGCTGGGACTGGTATTTTCGCTTTTGGCAACTCTCACAAGTAGTTGCCACTTCTGCAACAACCAGTCCCAGCCTAGGGTGGAAAACCATTCCTTTCATCAATTCCCATAACTTGTTTTTTCCCACATGCCCATACATCCTATGTGTAATAATCACCAATCCTACCATACCCTCAAATGTCATCACTGGCACACTCTCTGTCTCACCCACCTTATTTACCCTCATATAATATAGCACTCCCATCCATACAGCCAACTTTTTCGCATACCTTTTATACTCTTCCACCTCTTTTGACCACTCTCTCACATCTATACCATTATACACATATTCTCTCAACTTGCATATCACCTCATCTCCCTCTTGCATATCTAAAATATCTTCATCTCTCAACACTTCACACTGGTCTTCCACCTCTAACTCAATTGCTCCCACTAACACAGCATCTATACCTGTGCTCGGAAACATTCCCATACTGACCACATGCTCTCCTTCTCTCATTACTGAGCCCTGACCAACATCCACACTCAAGTTCATATTCTCAAGGAAATCAATCCCAGTAGAAAATCCCAGGGCATTGATTCCCCTTTCAAGACTATGAACTTGTGCTCCCATACCTCTTTACATGCACCTAATCCCACCCTCAACTGCACAGCTTCATGTGACGCGACTGTTCCCCCTCCGATACCACGTATTCTCACACCCACTCTTTCTCGGGATACAGGCACATTCTCTTCATCTAAATCACACAACACTCGCTCATTCACCAGACTGATTTGGGCACCTGTATCCACAAGACCCCTGTAGAGCTCAATAGGACCTTCTGGAACCCTTACAGGAACCACAGAAGGGCTGAGCTCTACCTCATCCACACAGTCACGTATCATCCATGGCCCCTCTAACATACCTACTTCCATACAACCTTCTCCCTCTGACTCTCTCTGTGCAGCTCTAACTTCATCCAAAACCCTTTCCAAATTTTCACCTGGCACTATGCTTTTATACCTCTTCCTTTCACTCACCCAATTGTAATGTACACCACTAATACACTGCAAATGCAAAATCAGGGCTCCTTTCTCCTCGATCCTTTCATCTTTATACACAATCGGACAATCATTACCATAATGCACATACACTTCAACACTAAACAATGAGCTGACCACCATGAGGACCTCTTGAAAAGGAAAAATACCCGGGCTCCCCATGGCTTTCAGCTCACGTACATAATTGCGGACCTTACAAACACCCATCCTTTCTGGTTTCTTAATCGCTTCATTCATAACCAAGGTCCGCAATTCATTCACACTCCCTGGTATTCTCATTTTTAACCCATCCAATTTCAAATCTTTCAACCCATACCATACACTTTCAAACAAACTGTCGCCACCCCCCCTACTTTCATGCAACTTTACTATTCCCACTGGCAAATACTCAGGGTCGACCACCTCTTTCTCACACCTTTCATTCACCCCAGGTATTCTTGACATCAGGTCAGCCATACAATTCCTCTCCCCTGGCACATACTCAATCTTATAATCAAACTCACTCAACTCAAGCAAAGTTCTAGCAATTCTTCCATCCACAACTTTCATTCTCTCCATATATACCAAGGGCTGATGATCAGTCTTTAAAATAAATTTCATTCCATACAAAAATGACTTGAAAGCTTTCACACAAAACCTCATTGCCGCAAGTTCTCTCTCAATTGTACTGTACTTTCACTCTGCCTTACTGAATGCTTTAGATACATACCCAATTACTCTCCTTCCTTCTTCACTTGACACCATCCTGCTAATGCCTCAAATACACATTCATCACTCAAAGAAGCAGGGACCTCAACCCCAATGAGAGGCCCCTGCCCTATGCGTTTCCCGTACTGGGACCAGCCTCACCATTTCCAGTGACAGCACCCCCTTGAGGGCCCTGCCTCTGAGGTTGAGGAGCTGGCATGGCTGACACTGGCCGATTTCCTGCATGAGAGACAGGACTCCCTCCCGCTGGTGCTGGAGCACCCTGCTGTTGGGCCTGACAGAACCGGGCAATATGCCCAAAGTTCCCACATGCCCTACATTCATACCCAGGTGTTCTGCATTCATACGCCATGTGTCCCATCTGCCCACATGCAAAACACGCACCCACTCTTCTTCTACAGGTCTCTATACTATGTCCCCCTCTACCGCAATATGCACACCCTCTCACATTCCCTCCATTCACTGGCCCTCTTTGCTCATTCATTGTTGACTGGCCTTGAAGCCCTTGCCTTCTATACGTTTGCCCCAGCATTGGACCATTCATTCTGGGACCTGATGTGGGAGGAGGCCCTGGTTGTTGCATGGCCGACCCTCCATACACCCTTGTGAATTCATTCACAAAGTTAGCCAGCATTTCCATTGGGTTTTGGGCCATGGATGCTTGGCTAACTGGAGGGTGACCTGGCCTAGTATTTCTTAATGCATCTGCATAACTAGGAAACACAGGTACTTGTTCCTCCCTCATCGCTGTCCCCATTCGCACATCTGCTTCCCTATTACGCCCAATCACACTCTCATACACTCGGTCCTCTAACAATTCCAAGATTTCATGCCACTTCAAACGTGTCCCTCTCACTCTTACACACTCTTTCCTCTTAACATTCAAAAACTCTCTCACACTCTCAGGTACTGTCTCAATCAACTTTCTTACCAACCTTTTATTCTCATCTATCCCATCATCTCCAAATTTCTTTCTCGCCAAAGTTTCAAGTCTATATGCATACAAATCAATACTCTCCCCTTTCTGCATCCTTGCTCTCTCAAAATCATCCTTCTTTCGATATTTCACACCCCCTCTTATTCTTAACACTTGCTCCACCAATCTCTCCCTTAACACCTCATACTTCACAGGCACTCCTGAATTTACAACAACATTGTAAAACTCTAGCAACCTACCTTCCAAACAGTCACCCATCTCTTTCACCCAATACTCAGGAGCGTCTGGATACTTGCTCTTACAATAACGTTCATACTCTTTCAAAAACTCTTGTACATCTCTCCCACTATAAACATTAAATTTTGCAACCTTCGGAATCTCCCTAATTAAGATTCCCTTATGCACTCTTACACCCTCACTCGTATCACTCTCAGTTTCAGTCTCACTCTCACTCTCATACATACTGTCCTCAATGCTGGAATAGAGGGAGTCATCTGCGCTAACGCAGCGTTGAACCTTCCGAGAAGCCCTCTTACCAGATGCCCTCCGAGCCCCCTTCATTCCCGCCTTGCCCCTCTTAGCCTGCCCTTCCATCCTCTTACCTTTCTCCCTCTGATCCTCACCCTCAAGCTTCTTCTTACCCTCCTTAGGGGTGGAATGCACCATCACCTTGTAAGGTCTTTCTTCTTTCCCCTCACTCACGCTTTCACTCCCTTCTCCTTCCAGGCCCCCTACTGCTACATCCTTTAGATGTGCCCCTTTCTTACTACCAACACCCTTACTATTTTCCCCTTCAAAACCCCCCTTCCCTTCCTTTTTCACTTTCCCATCAAGCTTGCCCTCCAACTCACTCATTCTCTTAACCATTGCCTTTAACCCATCATCCATCTCTTTCTTACTCTCAGTCATCCTTTCTTCCATCTCTTGACAACAAACTACTAATTCTTTACTCTGTTCCTCTAATCTACTTTGTAATTTCCCTAAAACATTCTCTAATTCTGCCTTCTGTAACTCTAACTGATGGTTCCTAGCCTTTTCTACCTCTAATGCCTCCTCTATCTCCTCAACCTCCTTTCTAACTCCTCCTTGGTAGGCATCTCTAAAGATGCTACCCTACTTCACTTCTACTCTATTACTACTACACCCAACCTACAACTACTCTTTCACTCTTCTTCTATACAACCCAACCAGGAAACAACCCACTTTTCTGAGTGGAAGTCCCTGTTCGGGCGCCACTTATTTTATGTGGTGGGATTCGGAGTAACCTAACGGCTGCACCACGAATAAGAATTTTTTCTTTTGTTTAAGAACTCCACAAAACCAGGCTGCTTACCTTGAAGGGTTGTTGGATCCAGGCTCGCTGCCCAGACCTCCGATTCCACGACTGCTGGCTCCCGCCACCAACAGTTTCTTACTTGCCAGAATAGCTTCCTTCTGTTAGTGGTTCACTATCTCCGGCATCCCCTTCCTAACAGAACTTAAAGTTCCCTTGGTCCAATAATGGTTTTCAGCCTCAGACAAATCCAGCCTGACTTTAGTTTCCTCTGTTATGTTCTTTATTTTCTCTTGTCAAATTACCCTCTTAAACTATATTTTTTATTATTTATATTTCCACACATGCGCCAATTGGTTCCCTCCACTTCTCAAAACTCGAGTTTTGACACACACGCCGACACTTTTAAACCTCAGAAGCGTCTCTTTTACTAAATTTGTTTATTCTTCTTTTCATTATTTGTTTGTTTGTTAAATTGTTAACAATTTAGTACTTTATTATTCATTTACTAACAGGGTTTAATAAGCGACTGTCCAACTCTCACTCTTTTTCCCATACTAATTTAATAAAACTGTTTTATTCCTCATTCCTTGTTTACAAGTTTAACATTTCTTTATATAACTTATTGTTTAGTCTTTTCATTCATTAAAATATTAACATTAACATATCTTATAACATTATTTCTTTATTTATTTGTTTGCTAATATTAATAATTTAGTACTTAATATTTATTATTTATTATCTTAATGCTTAATAGTTTACTACTATCTTTCTAATTTTTTATAACAGTTATCATTCTTATTCATTATTTGTTTGCTGGAAAGAGAGAGAGAACCATTAAAATCCTTTCTATAACAAATATTTCATTCAAAAATCAAAGAAATTTAATATATAAATAATAATAATCAAGGCCAGGGGGAAAGGGCTGAGAACTAAAAGGGGAAAGGGTTCACCCTCCACAATGCGACTGCTTCCCGACCCAGCCATCAGTATGATTTCAATTCATTGCCCTTCCGTCAAACGCATATTCTTAGGGTATCTGAAACATAAAAACAAACTTTTAATTTTTCCTATGTATGGAAACTTACGGCCCACCCTGTATAGTATTATATATTATATTATATATAGTTATATGCGTATTATATATATTATATACAGGGTGTCTCAAAAGTCACTTCTATTTCGGTGACATTAGATATTTTTTTAAAAATGCTATGCTGGCATAAAGATATGTACTTCTGGTGCAAATTTGTGTATTTAAAAAAAGTTAATTGGTTTATTTCAAATTTTGTGTAATTTATAAATTTTCCATTTCAGACCCATCTTGACATGCTTGAACAATTCCTCGAACCTCAACTTCTTACAGATGGCATTCTTGACACAGTAGTTTTTCAGCAGGATGGAGCACCATGCCATTATGCAATAATTGTATGTGATTATCTTGACAGATGCTTCCCCGGTCGCTGGATTGGTCGTGGAGGAACACAACCATGGGCAGCACGTTCACCCGATTTAACACCATTAGATTTTTTTGCCTGGGGTTTCATTAAGTCTAAGGTGTACACTGGTAGAAGAATTAGTGATGTAGCCGAACTTCGAAATCGTATTACCGATGCAGTTCAGAAAATAACACCTCAAATGCTGGAAAGTGTGTTCCGGGAAACAACTTATCGCTTTGAGCTCTGTAGACACACTGATGGTCACCATGTGGAGACAGATAAATAAATAGCACTAATTCTTTGTGGCACTTACTTTAAAATAAATATATTTTTCATGTCTTAAACCAGTTTTTCGTAATTCCTATTATTTTTCAAAATAGATAGTGACTTTTGAGACACCCTGTATAGTATTATATTACATATATATTATATTTATTATATATATTATGATCAGTCTCATCTCAAAAACTAAACATGGTAGACTGCAGTGGTCCCCAAACTTTTCTCCTTCATTACCCAGAGTCTTGATTTCTTCCATCTATATTAACCCTTTCAAATAAAGCACACACAAAATAACAATTTATAAACTTGATAAATATAAGATATGGTATATATTAGCAATGCTCACCTTTCAAACCTCTGTCAAGAACAAAAAAAATTTACTTGTTTATGGGTGAAGTAAACTTTTACTCGTTACTAAGCAGGCAAAAAAAAAATAATAAAAATAATAAATCAAACCCAGCAAACAAAAACAAAATTTCAATGATCCTGGACTCGAATATATACATACAATATTTATCAACAGGTAAACAGGAATTATGTATTTCAGAATTGTGCTTGCAAGACAGTGGCCAAATTAATTTCCACAGTTACCTTATGTTCATATTCAGTCTGCAAATTTTTATTTTTTTTTTTAACTGCCACCTGCATTACCCCCTGAAAAATCATTCATTACCCCTTGGGAGTAATTTACCCATAGTTTAGGAACCAGTGTGCTAGAGGAAAACCAAAAACAGATTTGGAACCAGTGTCCCAACAGCTATCTAGCCCACCCATAATTATATCTGATGAAAAATACTTGTTGGCCAGTGTTGTTATCAGATGCATCAGATTTGGAATTAGATAGTGAGGATGAAAAAACTGATGATGAATTTGATATCCAGCATATGTTGCTAGTGAAGTTATGCCTAATATCAGTGGAGAATGTACATCAACCTATATCACGGCAGAACTAATGCTTGGTGTGAGAATAACACAATGCCATCATCTCCTTTAGGTTTTATTCAACTTTTCGTAACAAGGGAGTTATTAGAATATTGTAAGAATATTTGTTTACAAAGTTGTAATAAATTTCATAAAATTTATTGGTTTGTTTATTTGCCTCTCATAAGTTTTTATGATTCGTTATCTATATCATGCAGTTTTCATTAAAGAAATGTAGAGTTGTAGTTATAAAACAATACAGTAAAATTAAATATAAAATTATTCAAAGACTGTCAACATGATCAGAGCAGAAGCCTATGTGCGAAGTAAACTGCTTGTAAGCCTAGAACAGTTAGGGGATAAGAAATAGGCACTTGCACACAATGTGAAAGTGTTAAGAAAACTGCCTTATAATCTATTGAAGCTTTAAAAATGAGCATCAGTTTAATGCTTTGATAAATGTATTAATAAATAAAATACCAACCTTACTAAAAATCTCTATTCATCAAAAGAATCAAATAAAACTTCAAAAGTTATATTTTCTTTTTCTTGTGGTATGAGTAGCAAACCCACTTAACCCTTTAAGCCCTGAAATTTTTGTAGGGTTAAGTTATGAATGCGTGTATTTGAAACTAGCAATTTGTACTGTCAGTACTCAAAGGGTTAAACTATATAAGAAAAACAATTTTTCATAACTATTTCTTACCTCCCATTCATCATGGATATTTCCATGGTCAATTGTGTCTGCTTTGCAATAATTTGCCTCATACGAATCAACAACTTCTTCTTTAATATCAACTTCATCTTTAATATTCCAATAAATTTCTTTCAGATCACACTCACTTTCATCCTTTTTCATTTTGAAACTCATGACATCAAATGAGTGATGGAAAAAATTTCTTTAACAAAAGTCTCTCTCTTTAGTTAACAGTTCATTATAGTGATGGATACGAAATATTCTCCTGAAAATAATAATACACTCCCTATACTGATAAAATCATGATGGATTTTACTGAGAACAAAATTTTCAAATTAGAAAGCTCTTATTTTGCTTTAATATTTTCTTTCAAAGAAGTATACCTTAACTAATTTAGGAATGGTTTTAACATGAAGACAAAGTTCTGTGCAAAGCTAACAGTACCAAATCTATTATAAAAATAAAAATGGGATTTACATAATTGGGATAACCAATAAATCTAACCTCCATAGTAATTTTCGAACATGAAATAAAAAACTTTTATTTACCTCAAAAGGAACAAAAGCTACTAAAAATCTGTAAAATCTGACACTCAAACTTTTAAAATTTTGAAAGCTCATACCAAGTAATATTTAAAATATAATGCTTGTAAATATGTGAAGGTGTATGGGAAAAATTTATACCTGAATTAAGAAACTGTATAGCCAGCATGTATCTAGAGTTTTAAGGTGTCAGTTATAATGGCAATGATGCTCATATATAAGCAGGGTTTGGCACCAAAGTGGGTAACCCACTTTTGCCCACTTTTTTTTTTTTTTTAAACACATGGGAATGTGTTCCAGGAAAATGTCTGGCAAAGAGCACTGCATTCCTTTTTTGAAAACCTTTATTGAGCCAATGCCCAGTTAGTGACACAAATGATTCAGTTGAGTGTTGACTGGTCCAGATATCTGATGTGAAAGATATACAGGGTGTCCATAAATGTTTACCCTGAAAACAGTATACTCATGTTTTAATGACAAATCTTATATCCATTTTCTTTTTACAGGTGATCTCATACACGCATAGAGTTCCTGTTCTGGTGTGTTTTGTCTACCGCATTCGCCACTAGGAGTGCTGTAGTAGCTGTTCAGTTAAGATGGCATCTGTGACAGAGAAGGCACAATGTGTTGTGTGGCTTGCAGAAACAAAATCTCCTGTCAGTGTTCAGCGAAGGTTCAGAACAAAGTATGGAAAGAACCCACCTGATGTGAAGTTAATTAAGTCGTGGCTGAAAATTTCTTGGAAACTGGAAACATGGAAAAGGAGAAGAGCAGTGGTAGACCATCAGTTTCTGATGGGATGGTGGAAAACATTCAAACTGCCTTCACACGTTCACCAAGGAAATTGGTGAGACAAGCTTCATGCCAACTAAAGATACCAATCCCATGGCTCCCAAGATCACCAGACATTACCCCGCTGGATTTCTTTCTCTGGGGTCATGTTAAAGATTTGGTTTATGCAACAGTTGTTCCAGATATCAGGACATTGCGAGAATGAATTACAGATGCAATTGCAACAGTTAACCCACAAATGTTGGAAAATGTGTGGCGTGAGAGTGAATACCATTTAGACATTTTACGTGCCACTACAGGTGCACATGTGGAAGCTTATTAAGTTCATTAACTATGTATCAAAACTTTGTATGTTTATCTACTTATGATTAAAACTGAATAAGTGTGTTTATTTAAAAGTCATAGCATGCTTTAATCAGGGTAATCATTCATGGACACGCTGTATATAGCACATTGGCTATATCCAGTTCCTTCAAAATTCGACCTTTTACATTTTCATAAGTTTGAGGAAGCATTACATCAGCAAAATATCTTCTACTTGGTACCATATATCTTAGCTGAAGGTGGGTAATTAACTGAATGAAGCCTTGATCTTTTACAATGGTAAAAGGTTGATTGTCCACAGCAATCATGTTTATAATTTTGTGATGAATATCAATGGCTCATTGGTCATCAATATCCCAAATCTTTTTTTGATTAAAACTCTCTTCCAGAGACATTTTGTGTTCCATTACAGCCAGTTTCCTTTGTTTTGGGGGTGGTTGAGAATCTTCACTTTCTGCTGCTTTGGATTTTTTGAATTTGCCTCTTCTTTCTCTCCATATTGAAGCATATGTTTTGCTTTCATATGCGTATGTAACGATGTGGTACTGAAGTTGTTAGGAAGACAACCTTTTCCACCTCCTCTTATGCTTTTTTACATAATTTGCATTCTGAAACTTCATCAGCTTGATCTTCTACAGAAAAGAAATTCCAAATAAAGGACATAAATGCTTCTGTATTAGTCAATGACTAATGATATTATGATATGATAAAAAATTTAGCTCTGTATGTATTATTTAAAAAGGACTTTATAGAAAATTTACTTTAAACTTCAAATGATATAAAAAAAATAATTTTGATTTATTATCATCACTGTACTAAGTAACACCCAGGGCTGCCAGCTTCTTATACTGTATTCACTAAAAATTATCCCACAGCTACATTAATAAATGTACACCTACAAAATATAACTAGGCCTATATAGAGCTATAAAAGAGTAACCAGCCAGTTACTTTTTAAAGTTCCAGTCAGTTCTGGTTCCGGTGCATCCCTAGATAAAATAATCAAAAGTACAAAATGCATGCCAATTATGGAGCAGTCTCTCTTGTACAACTAAGTCCACAGCCTATGCTGCAGACCCAGTGAACTTCAGAATCCTAAGGCTCCTAGACAGGGCAGAAGTGCTGTATATATGATGTTTATCAGTAACTTTGTTGGTATGTGTGAAGGAATGTGGATAAAAAATTGAGCAAGGAATGTTGTACTAGGCTGAGACACCACTCACTGTACATTACTCAGTTCATTATAGGGTCCAAGAATTCACTACCCAAAGTGAATTACATTGAAACTATTGAGTCCTACTGATGTTAAACTTAATTCTCATATTGAAGACAAGGATATAGGTCCAAGGAAAGTTCAGACTGATGAATAGCAGAAGGTCAAAGGTCAGGCAAGGAATAGGATTGGAGAAAATCGTAATCACATGGTAGTGACTAATGACAGGTTTCAAATACTTCTTATTTTGATGAAGCAATAAATTGTTAATTTACCATGGTTGGGAATGATAGTCACTATGAATTTGGACAATGAATTTGCAGTAAGGAAAAGAGAATTAGCAGAAGAATAAGTTATGTATTTTGGGTAGTAATATTTTCCATGTCAATAAGGTAGTGAAGAAGTTGCCTGAAAGTTAAGGTAGGATAATTATTGACCGCCAAAGTATAAATGATTTGACAAATAAAAACAAATATTGTAGATTTAAGTTAAATAGAAATTCAGAAGTTTAAATAAAGGTTAAAAATTGACTGAATTTTTTAAAATAAGCAGAACAAATATTTGGAGTAGTTATTCTACCAAGGGTTAGTATCAGCATGGAAACCATACATGTAAATAATTTTTTTTCTTTCTTGTAACCTGAAGAAACTAGGAAATAGTTTCTGCCAGAATACTCCCCTCTTAAAGGCAAAACTTATTACATTTTTAATTCCGCTTACCCATCACCTATACCTTTACTTTTAAATTATTATTTTTTTTTTTTTATAAAAATATTTTTCAGTCCATTTTTGTCTCCTTTTCTTTCTTTTAATCCTTTGTCCCAGTTTTTTTTGCCAGCTAAATTTCTTTCTGTAACGATGTTACTAAGATACATGACTATTTGTACCCCTGATGGAAACTTTAGATGGAATGAAATGTAAAGAATCAAAACTTAAATGCATAATAAAAAAAAATGTATGAAAAGTTAAAAAAATAAAGATATCAAAATCAGAAGCTACTACAAATCAAGAAAAGTATCTGGCAATTCTCTTCTTGAGAAAACTTTTCTGATAATGGAGTGAGTAATATCATATATCAATTTAACTGTTCTGAAGAAGGAAGTAACTGCTCCTACATTAGTTATACAATGAATACCATTCATTTAAGAATGTAATAAATATAAAATAAGCAAGCTATAAAATATACAAAAACTGAACACACAAAATTACCAACCAATGAAATCTTAATTAATTTCAAAATTATACAATGAACTAAGTGATTCTATGATCTATAAATAGTTCAACCACTTAAGAAATTTAAATCACAAATTAATATTAAATATAATAAAATGCTAAACTTCGTAAAATGTATTAAAATTCCAGTTCAGTATCCAAAATTGGAGGAGAAAATATTCGTAATTTTAAATTATATGTTCTTATGTAAATATAATTAATTTCACACAAGTTCATTTCTTTTATTTAGCTGTATTTCAATGATATTCTTATTTAAATTTTTTTAAAATATACCATTTCCTGAAAATGTCTGAAGTGTGCAGACAAAACATTGGTTTGAAAATCAACATAGTAGTTACAGTAACCCACCAATTTATGCACCACCATTTGCGCAGTTTGAGATTAACACAGTCTAAAACATTGAATTTTTTTCTATATAAATAAAAAAATTTTAAATGTGACAACAGAGTTAATGCACTGGTGGTTAAGAAGCGAGCTCCAAGAGACCCTAATGGCGAGTATTATTTTTTTTATTCCATATTACTAATTTTTACTTTTTTTTACAGATTACTTTATGTATTTATTCATTTATTTTATTAATATAACTTATTTTGGCAGATTACTATTATTGTATTTTACTTAATTTTATTTTATTTTATTTCTGGGGTTGTCTTGGATCTGGGGGGGGAGGGGGGCATACTTAGCACACTGAATTATATGTTACAGTTCCCCAATTTATGTGGAATTTATTTTACTTGGAAGATTCAGGAACACATCTACCATGTAAATCATGTAAATATAATATAATAATAATATAAATAATACATATAATAATAAATAAAATTTCACTAACCAAAAATAATAATAATAATGATGATGATCTACAGATCTACAGAAGCTAAGGCTAACAAAGACCCTAAGATCCACTCAAAGGTTAGCCCGAGAGAAAGGAAAGAGTAGTGGGTTAAGAGAAGAGAATAAGGGGTTAAGTAAGGAGCAACACCTATTATTCATGGGTTAACATTCACTCAGAAAAAGAAAAAAAGACCCACCATCATCATCCGCCGGCCACTGCCGACAAGTCAGAAAAATAGTCGGAGAGAATAGGAGAGGGATCAAAGATGAAAAGAAGTGAAATAAGAACGCTTACAAACCATGCAGACACAGTCTTAACTCACTGTCATACCATGCAAACTACAAACATGCAAGTAAAGAATTACAGACATGTAAAAAAAAAAAAAAAAAAAAAAGTAGGTACAGTTAAACAAAAAGTGGGTTAGTTTACGCTACGAGCTACATCTACATTCGTGTTAGTCTAATTTTTTTTTTTTTTTTATTGCTGGCATCACACGCTGGCATGTCACAAGCTGGCATTCATCGTCAACAGACTCATCCTCGAGCACCACCACCAGAGCTCCTGTTAACTTTTTTAATTTTAAACAACGTTAATATTTTTAAAATGTCTGTCAAGACAGTTCTTAAACATATTAACGCTGGTAGAATGAACGACTGACGCAGGAAGATTATTCCATTTATCAATTACTTTAAACGTAAA
Organism: Bathynomus jamesi; assembly: GCA_023014485.1. Classification (NCBI taxonomy): domain Eukaryota; kingdom Metazoa; phylum Arthropoda; class Malacostraca; order Isopoda; family Cirolanidae; genus Bathynomus; species Bathynomus jamesi. The sequence goes on along the minus strand of JAJOZX010007342.1, from coordinate 137,071 downwards.
GAAGTTTTTAGCGATATTAGTAATGAAACGTCTGCCATGCAACTTAAATCCGTTATTGCGAGTATTACTATTATCGAAAGTGAACAATTTGTCAAAATTTACGTTATCGATGTTATTAACGATTTTGAAAACTTCAATAAGCTCCCCCCTTAATCTCCTAGTTTCGAGTGAATACAGGTCTAACTCTTTAATCCTATCTTCATAAGGCTTATTGCGCAATGACGGAATAAGTTTTGTGGCATGATGCTGAACCCTTTCTAACCTATCGATATCCTCATGCAAGTATGGGCACCAAAACTGAACGGCATATTCTAAATGAGGCCTGACTAGGGACTTGTAAAGGGGCAATATAATATCCTTCGATTTAAATTCGAAATTACGAGCTATGAAGCCTAACATCCTATTCGCTTTTGCGCAAGACTCCAGGCACTGGTTCCTAACCTTTAAATCCTTAGATACGCGTACGCCTAAATCTACTTCCTTGTCAACGCTTGCTAACTCTCTATCATCCATCGTGTACGCGTAATTATTGTTGCGAGAACCTATATGCAAAACTTTACACTTGTCTACGTTAAATTGCATCTGCCACTTATCTGTCCACTCCATAATCCTATTTACATCATCTTGGATCCTATTTCTATCATCCTCATTAACAACCTTACCGCCTATTTTAGTATCGTCCGCGAATTTTGACACGTTACTAGTTAATCCTACATCTATGTCATTAATGTAAATTATGAATAGCAATGGGCCTAACACTGAACCCTGTGGGACACCGCTACCTACATCTAACCACCCCGATTCACTACCATTAACTACGACCCTCTGCCTCCTAGCACGAAGCCATTCTTCTAACCAGTTAACTACCTGACCGCGTATACCGTGCACTTTAACCTTTGCAATTAGTCTCCTATGCGGAACTGTATCGAATGCCTTTTTAAAATCTAAATAAATAATGTCAGCTGCTCTATGCCTATCGTATTCGCGCACTATTTCGTTATAAAATTCTAACAAATTAGTTAAACAAGACCTATGGCATCGAAACCCATGCTGACTACTATTAATCAAATCTCTACTTTCTAAGTGATCGATGATACGATCCCTAACCGGATTCCAAAAGTTTACAGACAATTGACGTTAAGCTAATGGGCCTATAATTGCTAGCTACCGCGCGGTCGCCTTTTTTAAAAATAGGTGTGATGTTTGCTAATTTGAAGTCTTCAGGAATAATCCCCGTTTCGAGTGACTGATTAAAAATCTTCGTTAAGGGGCCTACGATAACATCTTTCAAATCCTTCAAATGTCTGGGATAAAAAGCGTCAGGGCCTGGAGCCTTGCTAACTTTTAGCCTATTGATATAATGCGCAATCTCAGCCTCGTAAACAGTTATTTCATCCAAAATAGTCTCGCTACTAAATAGAACGATATCGTCCACGTCAGGGACATTATTTACGTCTTCTATGGTAAAAACTGTCGCAAAAAAGTCATTGAAAATACCCACCATCGCCTGAGGGTCAGAAGCCAAAGCGCCATTAACATCCACTAGAGGGCCTATGTTATCTTTTACCGGCTTACGATTATTAACGTATTCAAAAAACTTTTTTGGATTATGTTTACTATCCGCAGCTATAAGTATCTCTAAATTACGCTTAGCATTCCTAACTGATCTTTAACCTGACGTCTAAGCTCGATATATCTCTCAAAGTTAGCTGCCGTGCCATTGCGCTTATTAAGTCTATACGCTCTATTACGCTCGTTTATGAACTCGCCTACTTCCCTAGTCCACCACTTCGGCCTACCCATGATGATGATGATGATCTACAGAAGCTAAGGCTAACAAAGACCCTAAGATCCACTCTAAGGTTAGCCCGAGAGAAAGGAAAGAGTAGGGGGTTAAGAGAAGAGAATAAGGGGTTAAGTAAGGAGCAACACCTATCATTCGTGGGTTAACATTCATTCAGAAAAAGAGGAAAAAAGTCTCACCATCATCATCCGCCGGCCACTGCCGACAAGTCAGCAAAATAGTCGGAGAAAATAGGAGAGGGGTGAAAGATGAAAAGAAGTAAAAAGAACGCTTACAAACCATGCAAACACAGTCTTAACTCACTGTCATACCATGCAAACTACAAACATGCAAGTAGAGAGAGTTACAGACATGCAAAGTAAGGAGATAAGAAAAAAAAAAAAAAAAAAAAAGTAGGTACAGTTAAACAAAAAGTGGGTTAGTTTACTCTACGAGCTACATCTACGTTCGTGTTAGTCTAATTTCATTTTGTTTTTTTTTTAATAATTTTATTGCTGGCATCACACGCTGGCATGTCACAAGCTGGCATTCATCATCAACAGACTCATCCTCGAGCACCACCACCAGAGCTTCCGTTGCTAACTTTGTTTTATTTATATTAAACGTTAATACTTTTAAAATGACTGTCAAGACGGTTCTTAAACACATTAACGCTGGTAGAATGAACGACTGACGCGGGAAGATTATTCCATTTATCAATTACTTTAAACGTAAAGAAGTTTTTAGTGATATTAGTAATGAAACCCCTGCCACGCAACTTAAATCCGTTATTGCGAGTATTACTATTATCGAAAGTGAACAATTTATCAAAATTTACGTTATCGATGTTATTAACGATTTTGAAAACTTCAATAAGCTCCCCCCTTACTTAATCTCCTAGTTTCGAGTGAATACAGGTCTAACTCTTTAACCCTATCTTCGTCTAACTCTTTAACCCTATCTTCATAAGGCTTATTGCACAATGACGGAATAAGTTTCGTGGCACGACGCTGAACCCTTTCTAACCTGTCAATATCCTCACGCAAGTACGGGCACCAAAACTGAACAGCATATTCTAAATGAGGCCTGACTAGGGACTTGTAAAGGGGCAATATAATATCCTTCGATTTAAATTCGAAATTATGCGCTATGAAGCCTAACATCCTATTAGCTTTTGCGCAAGACTCCAGGCACTGGTTCCTAACCTTTAAATCTGTAGTTACGCGTACGCCTAAATCTACTTCCTCGTCAACGCTCGCCAACTCCCTATCATCCATCGTGTACGCGTAATTATTGTTGCGAGAACCTATATGCAAAACTTTACATTTATCTACGTTAAATTGCATCTGCCACTTATCCGTCCACTCCATAATCCTATCTACATCGTCTTGGATCCTATTTCTATCATTCTCGTTAACAACCTTACCGCCTATTTTAGTATTGTCCGCGAACTTTGACACGTTACTAGTCAATCCTACATCTATGTCGTTAATGTAAATTACGAATAACAATGGGCCTAACACTGAACCCTGTGGGACACTGCTACCTACATCTAACCACCCCGATTCACTACCATTAACTACGACCCTCTGCCTCCTAGCACGAAGCCATTCTTCTAACCAGTTAGCTACCTGACCGCGTATACTGTGCGCTTTAACCTTCGCAATTAGTCTCCTATGAGTTACTGTATCGAACGCCTTTTTAAAATCTAAATAAATAACGTCAGCTGCCCTATGCCTATCGTCTTCGCGCACTATTTCGTTATAAAATTCTAACAAATTAGTTAAACAAGACCTATGGCGTCGAAACCCGTGCTGACTACTATTAATCAAACCCCTACTTTCTAAGTGATCGATAATATGATCCCTAACTACGGATTCCAAAAGTTTACCAACAATTGATGTTAAGCTAATGGGCCTATAATTGCTAGCTACCGCGCGGTCGCCTTTTTTAAAAATAGGCGTGACGTTAGCTAATTTAAAGTCTTCAGGAATAATCCCCGTTTCGAGTGACTGATTAAAAATCTTCGCTAAGGGGCCTATGATAACGTCTTTCAAATCTTTCAAATGTCTAGGATAAAAAGCGTCAGGGCCTGGAGCCTTGCTAACTTTTAGCCTGTCGATATAATGCGCAATCTCAGCCTCGTAAACAGTTATTTCATCTAAAATAGTCTCGCTACTAAATGGAATGATATCGTCAACGTCGGGGACATTATTTACGTCCTCTATGGTAAAAACTGTCGCAAAAAGTTATTGAAAATACCCGCCATCGCCTGAGCGTCAGAAGCCAAAGCGCCATTTACATCCACTAGAGGGCCTATGTTATCCTTTACCGGCTTACGATTATTTACGTATTCAAAAAACTTTTTGGGATTATGTTTACTATCCGCAGCTATAACTATCTCTAAATTACGCTTGGCATTCCAAACTGATCTTTTAACCTGACGTCTAAGCTCGATATATCTATTAAAGTTAGCTACCTGGCCATTGCGCTTGTTAAGTCTATACGCTCTATTACGCTCGTTTATGAACTCGCCTTCCCTAGTCCACCACTTCAGCCTACCACAATTTCTAACGCGCTTGGGCCTACGAGGAATAAACTCCCTTTCAATATTCCTAAAACTTTCTTTAAACGCCACCCAACGCAAATTTGTGTCATTACCCATAAATAAGTTATCCCAGTCCACTACTCTCATCCTATCAGCAAAACTATCAAAATTAGCCCTACAAAATCAGGGACTTCTATTACATTACTATCCTGAGTGTTTTCTATCAATAACTTAAACCTAAGAATTTGATGATCGCTACATCCTAAACTCTCGGCCTACTAAACCTTCGACTATATTCTCGCTGTTCGTCATCACCAAATCTAAGATATTATCACCGCACGTTGGTTCGGTAACTATCTGTCGTAAAAAGTTATCGTCCATAAACTCAACCAGTCTCAAACCCTCTTCATTACCCATAAAATTCTCGTAATTAACATTAGGGCAGTTAAAGTCTCCGACAATTATACTATTCCGATTGTCAATAAAATTACCAAGAAGTGAGTAAAATCTAGTATCTATATCGAGGGGTTGAACGGGAGGTCTATAAACAACGACAAAATTAAAACTAATACTACGCGCCCTAACTTCAACACAGATCGCATTAATTGCTGCCGGAAAATCTAACTTAACCTCGATAGCCCTAAGGGAATTACGAATGTACAGCAAAACGCCGCCTCCAAATCTATGTAACCTATCATTAGTAAAGATTTTAAAACCCAGTATATCAAGTTCCGCCAACAAGTCCTGAGTCACGGGATTTATCCAAGTTTCAGTGATAGCAACTATATCATAGTTGCCGGAATAATCATGATGATCTACAGATCTACAGAAGCTAAGGCTAACAAAGACCCTAAGATCCACTCTAAGGCTAGCCCGAGAGAAAGGAAAGAGTAGGGGGTTAAGAGAAGAGAAGAGAATAAGGAGTTAAGTAAGGAGCAACACCTATCACTCGTGGGTTAACATTCATTCAGAAAAAGAGGAAAAGTGTCTCACCATCATCATCTGCCAGCCACTGCTGACAAGTCAGAAAAATAGTCGGAGAGAATAGGAGAGGGGTGAAAGATGAAAAGAAGTAAAATAAGAACGCTTACAAACCATGCAAACACAGTCTTAACTCACTGTCATACCATGCAAACTACAAACATGCAAGAAAAGAGTTAGAGACATGCAAAGTAAGGAGGATAAGGAAAAAAAAAAAAGTAGGTAAAGTTAAACAAAAAGTGGGTTAGTTTACGCTATGAGCTACATCTACATTCGTGTTAGTCTAATTTTTTTTTTTTTTTTTTAATAATTTTATTGCTGGCATCACACGCTGGCATGTCACAAGCTGGCATTCATCGTCAACAGACTCATCCCCGAGCACCACCACCAGAGCTTCTGTTACTAACTTTGTTGTTATTTAAATTAAACGTTAATACCTTTAAAATGTCTGTCAAGACGGTTCTTAAACATATTAACGCTGGTAGAATGAACGACTGATGCGGGAAGATTATTCCATTTATCAATTACTTTAAACGTAAAGAAGTTTTTAGCGATATTAGTAATGAAACGTCTGCCACGCAACTTGAATCCGTTATTGCGAGTATTACTATTATCGAAAGTGAACAATTTGTCAAAATTCACGTTATCGATGTTATTAACGATTTTAAAAACTTCAATAAGCTCCCCCCTTAATCTCCTAGTTTCGAGTGAATACAAGTCTAACACTTTAATCCTATCTTCATAAGGCTTGTTGCGCAATGACGGAATAAGTTTCGTGGCACGACACTGAACCCTTTCTAACCTATCAATATCCTCACGCAAGTACAGGCACCAAAACTGAATGGCATATTCTAAATGAGGCCTGACTAGGGACTTGTAAAGGGGCAATATGATATCCTTCGACTTAAATTCGAAATTACGCGCTATGAAGCCTAACATCCTATTCGCTTTTGTGCAAGACTCCAGGCACTGGTTCCTAACCTTTAAATCTTTAGTTACGCGTATGCCTAAATCTACTTCCTCGTCAACGCTCGCTAACTCCCTATCATCCATCGTGTACGCGTAATTATTGTTGCGAGAACCTATATGCAAAACTTTACATTTATCTACGTTAAATTGCATCTGCCACTTATCCATCCACTCCATAATCCTATTTACATCGTCTTGGATCCTATTTCTATCGTCCTTGTTAACAACCTTACCACCTATTTTAGTATCGTCCGCGAATTTTGAAACGTTACTAGTCAATCCTACATCTATGTCGTTAATGTAAATTACGAATAACAATGGGCCTAACACTGAACCCTGTGGGACACCGCTACCTACATCTAACCACCCCGATTCACTACCATTAACTACGACCCTCTGTCTCCTAGCACGAAGCCATTCTTCTAACCAGTTAGCTACCTGACCGCGTATACCGTGCGCTTTAACCTTCGCAATTAGTCTCCTATGCGGAACTGTATCGAACGTATGATGATGATGGTGGTGAGGATGATGGTGGTGAGGATGATGGTGGTGAGGATGATGGTGGTGAGGATGATGGTGGTGAGGATGATGGTGGTGAGGATGATGGTGGTGAGGATGATGGTGGTGAGGATGATGGTGGTGAGGATTGCTGTGCAGTACCATACTATTTATGAGTAATGAAGACTTGATGAGATGCCCTGTACTGCACAGCACAGTTCCCCTTTAGTTTTCTTCATCCTGCCCAAAGTCATCAAATGCCAATGCAAGTGATAGAGGAGAATCTGGATCGGATGAAGTAGATGGAGATCTAGCTGTTGCTGGAGAATTAGATGGAGAACTAGATGATGCTGGAGAAGTAGCTGCACTTGTAGATGGAACAGCTGGTGCTGGAGACTTGGATCTCTGAAGGAACATGGTGATGGGGAGTTGTTTCTTCTTTGATTTCATTTCCTTAAACATTGTTTCATAAAGAACCATTGCATCTCTGAACATTCTACAAGTTTTAATGCTCCTCTCCATAGATGGATCAAAATCCATAAGTTCCTCCATGAATCTCCCAAAATCTCTGAAGACTTCAACAAACTTATCCAGAGTCCAGCCTTGTTGTTTAAGATCAGGAATCTGGGCTTTTTCCTCTTCCAAGTCAGTCTCATTTAATTCTTCTCAGTTGTCAATAATTTCTTCAATCTCAGCCATTGTCATATCTGAAAAACTATCACTACCTATTTGTCTTGCTATGGTCACAATTTCACTAGCTTCTATTTTCTTATCAGTAGCAATAGAAAAGCCTCTAAAATCATTAACACACTCAGGCCACAGTTTTTTACAACATACATTAACAGTCTCAGGTTTAACTTAAACTTCCTTCTTTGCTTCATCAATGTAAGTAATAGCATGAAAAATATTAACTTCTTTCCAACATTGAGTGACAAATGTTTCTTCGTCTACTTCAATCATGCTAAGAATTTTAGAAAAACATCTATTGGTGTAATGCAATTTAAAGGCTCTGATATAACACCTTGGTCCATTGGTTGGATTAAAGAAGTAATGTTACGTGGCAAAAATAACACTTCAACGTTAGGGTGATCTACCACTAAATCAGCTGAGTGACCTGGTGCACTGTCCATTACAAGTAAAAACTTTAAAAGGCTTCTGTTTCAGTCTCAAATATTTCTCTACTTCTGGCATGAAGCATTTATGAAACCAGTCATTAGAAACACAAATCATCACCCATGCCTTCTTATATGACTGCCAATGTACAGGTAACTGGTGCTTTTTCTTACCTTTAAGTGCATGTGGATTTTCAGATTTGTATAGTAAACCAGGCTTATTCGATAATCAGCTGCATTCCCACATAAAATTATAGCTAATCTGTCCTTGACGGCCTTAAATCCAGGTGCTGATCTTTCTTCTTGCTTATGTATGTTCAGGCATTTTCTTCCAGTACAAAGCAGTCTCATTGGTGTTAAAAACTTGTTCAGGACAGTAGCCTTTGTCTTCTATAATCATCTTAAAAGTAGGTTTAAAATTATCAGCTGCAACTTGATTGGCTGATGCAGCTTCACCAGTTAATTTAATATTGTGGAGAGAAAATCTTTTTTGAAATTTTAAAACCAGCCTTTGCTTGCACTAAACTCAGCACTAGCAGTGTCACATGGTATAAAATGGCCATAGATCTGCTTGGCCTTCTCACAGATAATTGCACTGCTTTTTGGCACATTTTCAATCCATATCCTCAATCCATATCCTCAATCCAAATGTTCAAAGCCTTTTTCATTTTCACTAGCACAGGATCTCTAACAATTTGTGCAATTTTAGCACTTATGGGGCAGATGATTTAACTGAATCTCTTATTTTCTGTTAATTTTTCCTGATTGTAAGCACTATTGATTCATTCACCCCCAAACAACCTTCCAATTGCTGCTGCTGACATGCCTGACTTTAATTTATCTAACAATTCTACTTTTTGCACTAAAGTCATTACTTTTCTTGATCTTTTAGCCTCACCCTCTGCAGGAGAACTGGCTGGATATTTTGGAGCCATATTAATCAAAAAAGTAAAGTGTTTTTAATTAAAAACAAAGTTATAATCCTGGAGATATAATACACATGATTATACAATGAAGGCTAACACACAACTGGGTGACCAGCTGTGGTGCATCACTAGCAACTGCATGGCAGCTGACTCACTAGGTGCACTGCACAGTATGTAATTGTGCTACACATGAACTGGCATGCAATATTTATCTGTTCAAATTTAGCATTTTAGGTATGGCACAGCTTACCCACGTATATGCAAAACTGTGTTTAACAAGGCATTACTGTACAGTACCATTCAAGAAAAAATCAATCAAACATTAGTGAAAAGGAATCAATGATTAAGTCTGCCGCCAACTTTGTTGTTTACATCCCCGAAGCGAATCAGTAATTGTCTCAAAATGTATACAGTAGCCTGCCAAGATTCATGTTGGTTGTGTCACAGTAGGTCTCTTCATATTCGCTACCTACGCATGTTTTGTGAACATTTTATGCCCATCATGTCTGGTGCCCAGGAAAGTTATTAGTATGGACGTGAAAATGAGTGATATGAAGGGTTGAGGCAGGCGAGTGTCAGGTTGATGTTGGTCAGTCACTTGGCTTGGCTTTCTCAACTGTTAAAAAGATACTCAATAACAACAGTGAGAAGATAAAAGAATCAGCCAGTCTACAACATCCTTAGTTGCAATGAAGGTTTCCTCCACAAGGAATAAACTGCTGGAAACAATGGAGAGCCGACTGAGCATGTGGGTGAAGACCAGAACCATTGCTACATGCCCTTAAGCCAGCTTATTATGGAGAAGGCAAGGAGCCTTTTAATTACCTACAGGAGCAGGAAGTGAGGGATCTTCAATGGAAACTTTCATGGCCAGTCGAGGCTGGTTTGAGAAATTTAAATGTCGCAACAACCTACACAGCATCCATATTACAGGCAAAGCTGCAAGTGCTGATGAACAGGCTGCCCATGATTACCCCACACATTTAAACAGATCATCCAGCAAAGCAACTACCCACCTGAGCTTGTTTTAATGTGGATGAGATGGGCTTGTACTGGAAATGAATGTCGTCTCATACATTCATCTCACAAGATGAGAGGCATTCATCTGGCTTCAAAGCAGCAAAGGACTGACTGACACTTCGACTGGGTGGCAATGTGTCGGGGGATTTTAAACTCAAGCCTATGCTCAATTTAGGGTGGTCCATAAAATTGAAGTTTTGATTTTTTGTTATTGCCAGGCGGTAACTTGTGAGGATGAATGAGAAAACACCTCTGGCCAATTTTTTCCCAAATCAATCACTTTTTAGGGGTAGCACACAGTACTTCATTTTTGCACTACCTAGTAGATTTACTTGTATATTATGTTCCAGTTCCAGTAATACATCTTTTCCTTGACAGATTATTGGTGTAGTGTTCATTGGTTGTGTTTAGTGGTTGGATATATGATGACTCAAGTTCGAAGCTCTTGCTTTTATCTCCTTGAAGGAGATAAAGTGAAGGACAAGCTTCTTGGAAGCAAATTACCATCACGTGGAGAAGTATTGTCATGCTTCCTTCATCACCACACTAATCTCAAGAAGGAGTTGAAGGAAAGTGCTCAAGTAGTGTGGGGTCAACTTGAAATATTTTGGAACAAAGCTCGAATCCCGACAAGGGAAAAATACAAAGGAATCCAAAAGATCTTGGACCTTCACCAAGATTGGATCAAAATAAAAAAAGGACGAATGAGGAGGAGCCAGAAGCAGGTGAGTTGGATGATCAATGATAAATAAAATAGTTTCTCGAGAGTATGACATATTATACTGTACAATAGTCATACATTTATCATATTATATTATATATAATTTATTATTTATATTTAGGTGTACAAAGAAGAGGTTCAAGGAGACACTTCGGAACCTATTTGATATGGCACATGCTGATGCCTTGTCTCTAATCAAAAACCCAGAAGACAAGGCCTTCTTGCTGGCCCAGCGAGAGCCTGGAAGACGGGGATGCATGGTGGGAGTAGACAGAAAAACAGCAGAAAAAGAAAACAAGCTGCCCACAGAAGATGGAGGAGATGCAAAAGAGAAAGGTGAGATTGTTCTTCAAATTCCTACTTTCATTTGATTGCAATGATTAGGTTGTTCGTTAACACTAATTGTCCATTTTCTTTGATTGTATTGCAGGCAGTCAATGAAGGTGCATCAACGTCGGGTACAGCAGTATTGGTGTCCTCAACAGAATCCTCAGTCACTGATGAGTCATCCTCCACTGAAGATGAATGGACAAAAGGTGGAAAGCGACCTCCAAAACAGGTGAAAAGAGTCAAGAATGTGATAACATCAAATCTAGCTGCTGCCCTAGATCGGACACACACTACGGACAGGATGGCAACCTACATAATAGCAGAGACTGCATTGAGCCTTGGCCACAGCCCAATGAATTTTAACATCACCCGGACCTCCATCAAACGGCAGAGAGAATGACATCGGATCATGATCTGCAGTAGCCTAAAAGCTTCCTTTCAGTCCGGTCCTGCAATCATCCACTGGATGGAAAACTTATTCCAGACCTCCTCAACACCAGACCATGCGCATGTGGATCGGCTGCCTGTGCTCATTTCCTCCTTTTCGGGTCAATCTCAGCTCCTTGGAGTCCCCAAAATACCAACTGGATCAGGAGAACACCAAGCCAGCGCAGTTTTTGAATTATTGACTGATTGGGGCCTCGAAGAATCTGTCGTGGGGATGTGTTTCGACACCACTGCCTCCAATGCTAGTCGTTTGAATGGAGCGTGTGTGTTGTTGGAGCAGAAGTTGAAGAAAGACCTTCTCCATTTTGCCTGCCATCATCACATCATGGAAGTGATGATCGGTGGAGTTTTCACTGCTTGCTATGGCCCAACGAGTGGACCTGATGTTCCATTGTTCAGCAGGTTTCAGAGCAAATGGACCTTCATCGACACAGGAACATACGGCACCGGATGGGACGATGAAGAGGTGCATCGACTCTTGGCCCCCATTAGAGATTGGATTCTCCGCTTTGCTGAGGAAAAACACTCCTCAAAATCCTTTCGAGATGACTATCAGGAATTCCTCGATCTGTCTATCATTTTCTTGGGAGGGAGCATTGACAACTAGGCCCCCATTAGAGATTGGATTCTCCGCTTTGCTGAGGAAAAACACTCCTCAAAATCCTTTCGAGATGACTATCAGGAATTCCTCGATCTGTCCATTTTCTTGGGAGGGAGCATTGACAACTACACCTTCAAGCGACCTGGCCCCATGCACCAAGCCAGATGGTTATCTAAGGTGATCTATTCATTGAAGATGTGGCTGTTCAGGGGACAAATCCCAGCCCTCACTCCATGAGAGCAAAAGTGTCTTAAGGATGTCAGTGTCTTCACTGTTTCCATCTACCTGCAGGCATGGATGACAGTGCCAATAGCTGCTGCTGCGCCTCGCAGCAACCTCAGTCTTCTGCAGAGTCTTCGGGAATACCATGACCCCAAAATTTCGGAAGTGGCATTAAAAAACTCAGCGGTCATCTTTGGTATCTTTCGGAGGAGATGGTGGGCCTCGCGATTTTCAATCCTGAGGTGTCTGAAGAGACTAAAACAGCAATGGTGAAGGCGATGGAGGAAGTTGAAGGAAAGCCTGATTGCCAGAAGAGAAGGAAAGGTGTTGCTGAGGGGGGCTTCAATCGAGTTACTAGCAACAGCAAACTCAAAAAGACTGCTGTTGTCTCTGGGGTCAGGTGTGGGATACCTGAGGAAGGAGGTGCGGGATTGGGACAATGATCCTGATTACGAAATAGCGAAGAAATCAGTGGCAAACCTCTCTGTCGTGAACGATCATGCAGAGGGGGGTTGCTCTCATTAATGAATACAACGGCTGCCACACCAGGAATGAGGAACAACTGCAGTATCTCCTGCAAGTTGTTGCTAACTACAGGAAGCAGTTTCCTCAACCACTGAAGTCAGCCTGGCAACTGGGCGAGAAAACAAAGATCAAATGAGGTGCAGAGGGAATTGTTAGTCAATTCATTTTGGAATTGTTAGTTACCCTAATAGTCATGTACTGTCACCAAGATTAACTTTGCTGTGATTTTCAGATTATACCAAAACTTCAAGTGTCATGTGCTACCCCTACAAATTAACTGATTCAAATAAAACTTTCCCAGAGGTGTTTTCTCATCCATCCTCATAAGTTACAACCCAGCAATAAAAACAAATCACAAAAAAAAATTCCACCCCTATAAGAGTGGACCACCCTAAATTGCTCGTGTACCACTCCAAGACCCCGTGAGCACTTAAGGGCTTGTCAAAAGAGCACCTGCCTGCCTGTTTAGCAGGCAAACAAGAAGGCCTGGGTGACAATGGAATTGTTCCAGCAGTTACCTCCTATTTTTGCCCTCCTGTAAAGTGGTACTGTGAGGAGAAAAACCTCAAACCCAAAGCTTTGTTGGTGATGGATAATGCTCCTGGCCACCCACAGCACCTAGACAGCTTAAGGATGGTCCTGCCTGTGGAGGTTGTGTTCCTACCACCTAACATGACTTCCCTTATCCAGCCAATGGACCAAGGAGTCATTGCCATCTTTAAAAAATATTACCTCTGCCGCACTTTCAGGCAGCTGTTCCATGCAACAGATGGCCCCACCACCAGTCAATCGCCAAATTTTGGAAAAAATTTAATATCAAGATGGCAATTGAAAATATTATTGAAAATATTAGCAGTGCATGGGAAGAAGTGAGCATAACCTGTCTGAACAGTGTGTGGTGGAATGTGTGGCCAAGTGTCCTCCCAAATTTGTCTGCATTTTAGAAGTTTCCAGATTATTGAAGTCTGGATTTTTTGTGCTCCACTGTGCAATCTATGTTTATCAGAAAAGCATAGCCAGTAGGTTGGTTTGGTCTTGCATACATTTAGAATGATAGTATTGAATCAGACAATAGGGTGAAATCAGTACGAGTTGATATTCATGTATCAAGTACAAAGTATATTTGGATAGAAGCATTTTACCAAATGTGAAGTTCATAATAGTATGGTTAAGGGAATAAAAAAAAAGAAAGTAATGATAGAACATTAATTATCAGAGACTTCAACCTGCCATATACAAATAAACTTTTTAGAATGAAATAATAAGAGACAACTTCTTCACTGAGTGTTGTAATAGCTTTCTAATGCAATTTGTTGAACAACAAACTAAATATTAAGCAATCATAGATTTGGTTTAGTCTAATGATCATGAAGTTCTTAGTGAACTTGCAGCAAGAGTCATAAAAGAAGAGTACTCAGTCTATTATACATTTTTAGGAGATTGTAGACATCAATCAACCAGGGAAGTACTCCATGGGGGATATGTTAGGCAGGAGACAGGGAGTGCTGGAACTCCATTACTCCTGTCACTGTCTTCTTTAGCTGATCTTTTTCCATATCTCATCTACCCTGTGAGCAGTTCAGCATGATCCCAAATGCACGGTTCTCCTTCTATTCCTCACTACACATTAGGGTGGTCCAAAAAATCTTTTTTTCAAAATTTCAAAGTCTTACCCTCCCATTTGGTGCCAATAATTAAAAAAGCTTTGCATGTAAAATTACAGCTATTTTTAATAATATTTAGGGATCTCTGCATCATTTTTTAGTTTATCCCTGTTGCTGAATTCCACTTCCATGTTCATCATCCTCAGTTTCATGCCAATGGCAGAAAGAGCAATCCATGTAGAATAACAGCTCCATTCAATCATATTTATGGGTACATTCAGGATTTTATGTCATCCAAGCTTAGTTCATCCAATTCATTCAATTTCATTTGTAAATAATTAAGTTCACCTCAATATGTTGTTTGCCACATGTAGTCAGGCATTCAGGTCCTCCTTATTGCCATGAGTATTAGACCCTCTAAATGGGGTTTCACAACTGCCAGTTGTTTCATTGTGGCCTGATTTCACTACTTGGCAAGTGCTTTTGTCAGAGTGGACTTGTTTGAGTCTGGATATTTCTCCCACTGTTCTTTAATCACTTGTAGTAAGAACTGCTTTGTGGTCAGTCTCTTGTCAGGATCTTCTTGTAGGTCAAAATCAGATGAACTCCTCTCTCCACACAATCATTCACAACTTTCACTGCTTTGACTCTCTCTCTCTTCTTCTGTTGTATGACTTGAGCTCAGTTCAGGTTAGCTATTGTCAATGGAGAGCAGTGCCAGAATACTTAGGATTTGGATGTGAAAAATCCTTTGCTGGTTCTCTACTCAATCCTTGTACCATTTTCTTCTTCAGTTGTGGGGGAGCTTCTTTTGAGAATAAACTTAATCCAACAAGCTCTTCTGATAGATACCACAGATGTCTTTTCAGTGCATTTGCTGCTGTCACTGAGACACTATGGTTGAATTTCTTGTATTCCTCAAGTTTCTTAAGAAATGCAAGGTTGTTCCCTGGTGCTAATGTGGAAAAATGTGAGGTATACCATTGTCTTGTGCTGTTGTTGTTGTTGGTTAGCCGATCAGCCCACCCTGATTGAGCAAGCCAGTGGCACACTGGTAACCAATTGCCCTCTCTGGAGTGGGCCAGAGGTTCAGCACACTAGTGATGATGTGTTGCATTCTATGTTCTGCTAGAGTGGTACAATTTGTCATAATGTGTTCAATTGCTTGTGGTGAGTCCTGGCACAGGTGGCAGGTGTCATCTGTGGAGTTGTCTCGTCTGTGTTTATGTCTGTAAGTTGTGGTGATGTCTACAATGGAATCATGCTAATTTAACTTGATCCAATCTGCTGAGGCTGGTCTCTGACCTGTCAATGGGTGGTGGCTTTGCACCAGGACTGCATTCGGACCGAGTTGTGTCAGTGCTTTGTGGGTTAGGTGTTTGTGTTTTCTGTACTGTATGATGTCTGTAGGGTGTGGTATGGAATGGAGTATTTGCTTATAACATCTCTCTGGTGTTACCTTAATAATGGTGCAAGGTGTTGGTGCATGATTGGACATGTAATGGCAAGGGTGTTGGGGGTTAGTTGTCGCTGCTGCCACAAATTGTGTTCCCCTCATGTCTAGATGTTCCCTAATTTTCAGTATTTTGGTTTCTGTGTGCAGGTGCTCTGTTGGTGGTGTTTGAGTACATCCTGTAATGATACAAAGTACATTGTTTTATATTGTCTGTAAGGTGTTTTTGTGTGTTTGAGATAATGGGTGCCCAGCATGGGCTAGCATAGTCCATAACTGAGCAAATATATCGTTTGTATATGAGTGATGTTTCCTGCTGGTGTCCAAAATTTGTGCCTGTTAGTACCCTGCATGTGTTAAGTCTTGATGTACATTTGTTTTTAATGTCCTGAATGTGGTTTGCAAAAGATAGTGATGTGTTGTATGTGACCCCAAATATTTTGGTCCTGTGAGTGTGTGGAATGATGTTGTTGTTGTTTAGTGTAAGCTGTGGAGTTATCTGGTGTGATTTTGTGGGTGCTACTTTGAGTATATTGTGTGTGAGCCAGTCTTGCATACTGTTTATGTATGTTTGTAGGTGATTTGTAGTGGTGTCAATGTTGTTGTGGGTGGATGTCATCTGCATATGATGATAAAGTAAGCTTGTTATCTATAGGTATTGGAATGTCATGCATGTATGTATATTGTATAAGTTGAACAGTGTTGGTGATAGAACAGAGCCTTGAGGGACCTCATTCAGAAAAAGCTTGTTTTTGGATGACTTGCCATTAAATGTGACACATATCTTCCTGAAAGATAGTTGCTCAGCCACCTTTTGGTGTTATTGAGCATATTTGTGTTGAGTATTTTGTTTATTAGGGGGAAGCGTGGGATAGCACCAAATGCTTTACAAATGTCTATTTTTGCTAATAGCGTACATTGAGCTGGTCATCTAGAGTTGATGCCATCCATGATGTGCTGTGAAGTTAGTGAGTAATGTCATGGTTGAGTGGTGAGGTCTGAATCCATGTTGGGTAGGCAATAGTGGTATGTGTGGGTTGGTGATTTGTAAGATTAGTCTTTCTGCTACTCTGGAAAGTGTGCATAGTAAAGTAATGTGTCTATAGGAAGCTGGTTCTGTTGAATTTTTGTTTGGTTTGAGTAGTGTAATAATTTTACCTTGTTTCCATATGTTAGGAATAATACAGTGTTGGTATGAATATGTACTGATGTTTGTGAGAGCTAGTATTCCCTGTAGGCCCAAGTGTTTAAAGTGTACATTAGATATGTTGTCTGGTCCAGTAGCCTTCAAATTCTTAATGTTTTTGATGATCTACAGATCTACAGAAGCTAAGGCTAACAAAGACCCTAAGATCCACTCTAAGGCTAGCCCGAGAGAAAGGAGAGAGTAGGGGGTTAAGAGAAGAGAGGAGAATAAGGGGTTAAGTAAGGAGCAACACCTATCATTCGTGGGTTAACATTCATTCAGAAAAAGAGGGAAAAAGTCTCACCATCATCATCCGCCGGCCACTGCCGACAAGTCAGAAAAATAGTCGGAGAATATAGGAGAGGGGTAAAAAATGAAAAGAAGTAAAATAAGAACGCTTACAAACCATGCAAACAGTCTTAACTCACTGTCATACCATGCAAACTACAAACATGCAAGGAAAGAGTTACAGACATGCAAAGTAAGGCGGATAAGAAAAAAAAAAAAAAGTAGGTAAAGTTAAACAAAAAGTGGGTTAGTTTACGCTATGAGCTACATCTACATTCGTGTTAGTCTAATTTTTTTTTTTTTTTTATTGCTGGCATCACACGCTGGCATGTCACAAGCTGGCATTCATCGTCAACAGACTCATCCTCGAGCACCACCACCAGAGCTCCTGTTGTTAACTTTCTTTTTTAATTTTAAACAACGTTAATATTTTTAAAATGTCTGTCAAGACGGTTCTTAAACACATTAACGCTGGTAGAATGAACGACTGACGCGGGAAGATTATTCCATTTATCAATTACTTTAAACGTAAAGAAGTTTTTAGCGATATTAGTAATGAAACGTCTGCCACGCAACTTGAATCCGTTATTGCGAGTATTACTATTATCGAAAGTGAACAATTTGTCAAAATTTACGTTATCGATGTTATTAACGATTTTGAAAACTTCAATAAGCTCCCCCCTTAATCTCCTAGTTTCGAGTGAATACAAGTCTAACACTTTAATCCTATCTTCATAAGGCTTATTGCGCAATGCCGGAATAAGTTTCGTGGCACGACGCTGAACCCTTTCTAACCTATCAATATCCTCACGCAAGTACGGGCACCAAAATTGAACGGCATATTCCAAATGAGGCCTGACTAGGGACTTGTAAAGGGGCAATATAATATCTTGGTGGTCTGGTCTGTGTTGAAGGGTGTAATGGTCGTGTTGAGTCTTCTTATGTCTGGCTGTTTGTCTGTCTGCATGTTTCTGGTTGTTGTCTCTGTTTAAGTGACTTATCTTTGCCTAGTGATTAACTAGAATATTAGCTTGTTGCGTATATGTTGGGATATTATTTTGGCTATGACAGATAGCCATATGTGAATGCCACTGTTAGAGTGGATAATGCTGTTTATACTCTTGTATAGCCTGGATGTATCTGTGGAGTGGTTTAGTGTTATGAATTCCCTAAATGTTTCTATTTTTCTTTAAGTTTGTTTTTTATTTCTGTGTTGAGCTGTTATATCTGCTATTTTATCACTTCTGTGTGCAGTGGTGGGCACCATTAACCAAAAAGTTAACTTCGATAACGATAATCCGTTAACCCCAATTTTTAACTCCGATAATGATAATCCGATAATTTTACTACAAACTTAATGGAAGTTAACGATAATCCATTAACGATAACTATTTCTTTACTAACATTTAAAAAAATCAAGGAAAAAGCTTTAAAACCCATAGAAAATTTTTATTTATGCAAAATCCAACAATAAATAGGTATTTAACTATTTTTATCATTTTGCAACTTTTTTGCTTAACTTTTTTTTTTATTTTTAATAAAAAATGTACTGATTACATGTTTTGAAACCTTGTAACCATTAACCATTAACTAATTTTAATTTACCAGAGAATTATTATGGCGGGAACTGAAAGGTAAAATTAAATTTTAGGCACATTTATTAAAGACTATGACACAATGTGCTGGTTGCCCTTCAGAAAGACCAACTTCTCAAAGTTAGGCCCAACTGCCAGTCTTGACCTCTTGGGCCTTAGGATGTCCTTGCCAAGAGAGAAGAGCCATTCCACTGCAGCAGAGGACGGAATTGGCATATTGTACTTCAGGAAGAGGTTGAAGAAGATCTGCTCCCCCATGAAGTCAGAGTCGGCCATGTCTACCTTCCCATCAGTGACCAGCCAAGTGTCGACAAGTCTCTTGGCCTTCTGCTTGACACTGGTACTTGAGCCACCGGCCATCCACCCAGCGAAGAGGTCATCAGGCATGCTGCTGTCGCTAGAGCTGGTGGTGCTGTCAATGTTCCAGTTCCTCAGTGCTCTCTCGACCTCGTCCTCCATGGCGGCCCTGACAGAGACAGTTTGGTCGCTGTCAAACCTGCGCAGCCAGTGGAGTTAACATGTTAACGGACTTTAACAGACTAAATATCGAGTTATCAGAAGTTAACTGGTCCGATAACGATAAATGGAAATTAACTTCCATTAATAGACCGTTAAAAAAGTTAACTTCGTTAATTAACTGTTATCGGATTAACGCTTTAGTGCCCAACACTGTCTGTGTGTGATGTTTGTGTGTTATGTTTGAGGTTGTTACATTGCCTTATGAGGTGGGCTATTTCTCTAGTGTAATTTGGGTTGTAATTCCTAATGTTGCCCTTGGGTATGTATTTGTTTGCATTATTGATGATCTGATTAAATGTCTTGAGTGTTGTATTGATGTTTATGATGGGTCTGCTGTTTAATGTGGTGAATTGTTCCTCAGTCTCTTTATTTTGAACTGTTCCCAATCAGCTCTGTATTTTGAACTGTTCCCAATCAGCTTTCTTGTAATTTCTGTAAGTGTAGGTCAAGGAGGTGAATAGATTGAAATCCAGCAACTGCTTCTTTTCTCTGGCAATGAGTGCGAATTGGCTTTGGAAGATGTAGATTTTGAAGCAATAGATAATTTTCCCCATCCATTTAGTATGGTAGAATGCTCCTGGCTTTATAAAATGAAGGCCTCTTGGGGGGGGGGGGTCAACTCTCTCTCTCTCGAGAGAGAAGAGAAGCTTTGGAACCTCTATAAATAACACCATTTCACTTCAGTTGTAGGTAAATAATTAGAGGGGATAATAGCGGGTAGGATTGTTGACCATTTGGATTCCTACAAGCTACTTGGGGACTCCAACATGGGTTTAGACGGCATAGGTCGTGTCTCACCAACATGCTCGAGTTTTTCCACGTCATGTTGAGTGAGTATGATAAGAGTAGGGCAATTGATTAGAAAGCCTTTGATAAGGTACCTCACCACCGGCTAATGGCCAAAGTGCGCGTGCTGGGTATTGGTGGGGAAGTAGGTAGGTGGATTGAAAACTGGCTGAAGAATGCCACAAAGTTAATCCCTTCCGTTAGGCATATGGGCTACAATTGACGCTTACGTGACGCAGGTTCAAAGATGTCGATTTTAGAAGCATGTTTAGTTGAAATGATAACCCAACTTCCAACAATGGTTGGAAGTTGGATTTGAAATGGTTTAGGACTAGTGTGTGTGGGATTACTTTACCTATATAAGATCTGTGACACGTGGAACAGGTTACCTTCAGAAGTCGTGAACAGTTCCTCTGTGGATCATTTCAAGAAAAGGTTAGACCAAATCTTGCACACTATTTGAGTAGGGCGGGTCGTACTCACATGACAACATGAATCTGAAGGAAATCCTACCATCAGGGGCATCTAAATTATGTGTTTTTACATGGGGAATTCAAATATGAGCTTCTTTTTTGGATAGGATAACTCTAACCTACATCATTTTGTATTTCTAAATTGCCAATTTTACCCTTTTGAACCCCTTTATAATATATTAAAAGATATAAGGTAAATCATTTATATTGACAAGGCCAAATCAACTTTACATATATTTATTAATAGGTGAACTGCATGTATATCACTGGATATAATTACAAAGATCATTCTCCTGACATCTTGAACTTTGCCAGGTTGCACAAATCCTGCTTTGACTCAGACTTGGACATCAGCTTCCTGCTGGTCTCCTGAGCCCTGATCCCTCCATCCCTCTTTTCCTGTGAGAAGTACTTAGCAGAAGCCTCAGTCACCATTTTAACAACCCTCTCAATGCTTTGTGTGTGGCAAGGCCAGTTGCGCACCTCCATGGGGGTGTTGATGAAGTTTTTCACCTCTGAGGTGCTTAGAGAGCAGGTGAGAGGTGGCTCTGACACACCTTCTGACCAGCTGATCAAGTCACCGATGCTGGAAGCATCACAATTGATGTCAGGTGTCCTTCTGCTCCTAACAGAGGAGTCCCCAGCTGAGTGTCCGGGTCCCCCTCTCCCCTGATGGCCAGGATTCTCTCCACCCCTTCAATCCTCTCCTTCTGATCCTCAGAGCAGAGTAGTGTTTGGAGGATGACTTCACTGTGGGCATACCAAGCAGATCTTCTCACAGTTGGCATCACAATATCCAGCACCTCCTTTCTCTGGGACTTGAGGCAGTCCAACTGAAAGAGAATGTGCCTAGGCCCTTCGATCCAGGAGTGCTTGACCTTCACGTTGAACCAACATGGGTAATACACTCCAATGATGAATTCCACAATGAATTGCAGAATCTTCAGGTTCTTTCCTTTAAGTCCGTGCTTTGACACCCAGAGCCTGAGAAGTCTGTTCGCTGTGGTGAGCCAGCGGCTGTGGTTTACTGGTCCTGTCTCTAACAGAGCCAGCCCTGCAGGAAGTACTCCATCCCTGACTGCACAGACAATTTTATAGCCATAGTATTGATCAGTTGAGAGATCTTGAATGACCTTGTCAGGAAGCTTGATCAGTGGAGGGCCAACAGAGATTCGGGTGAAGTTTGGATTGATATCAAAGTCTGTAGCAGAATCAAGGAACTTTCCTATTGGCCCGGATAATTTTTTGTCTGACAGAGTAGGGCCATCAAGGTCAACAATGAGATGGTGCAGGGGAAGTTCAACAGTGTGCAGGTTGCACACCAACCAGACCAGCTTTCTCCCCAGGTGCAGCTCCAGCTTCCGCATTACTCCAGCTTTCACACCAGTGTTGACATTTGTTGAGTCTCCTCCAATGGCCAACAAGGTCTTATCATAACCCCTCTCTTTCAGCCAGGCAAACAGGACCTTAGCAATCTTCTCTGCATGTGACTCCTCTTTAGTTGCTTTCTCTGGGGTAAAGTGGAACAGATAGTAGCTGCCAGGATCACTAACAACACTATAGTGTTCTTCCTTGATCTTTGCAGGAAAAGATTGGTCACTGCCCTCAGCTTCCATCATCACATTGGTCAGGTCAATCCACCCATCAAAGAGGATGCAAAAGATCCCCCCTTCCTCCCTGCACTTCTTCTCGAACTGTCCCCCCCAGCTCTCTCATCAACTTCTCCTGTGCTCTCTTGACCTTGCTCTTATCAATCACTTTACTTGTATTGTCTTCTGTGATGATTCCTGCGTCAATCAGAGCTGCTGTTGCTATCGCTGCAGTTGGCCTCAGCTCTATGCCATACCTTACACTAGCAAGGGCAATGTTTTGAATCTCATCATAGTTTTTCTGTACCTTTGCCGAAGCTGCTGGCTCAGGGTCAGTTTGAGGGAAGAACTCAACTTCAGGAACAAACTCATCTTCACCACCACTTCTCTCCAATTCCAGATCCTCATCACCATCTGCCAAAAATCTCTTAACATCCTTCCTGGCTGCCTTCTCTGCTACTGCAGCACTTTCCTCCTTGCTCCTTCTCCTTTTCTCTGCCTTCCTTTCCATCCACTGCCTTTTCAATGTCCTCACCTGTCTCTTGTGCTCTGGAAGATCAGGACCCCCTATTTGGTGGGGTCCCTTACTTCCAACCTTCTCTTTCTGTCCCTTGATGTAGGCAAGATCTTTCACAGGAATCTTTTTCTCTCTGCTGCAGGAACAGTTAATGTGGGCTTGGATAACACAGCCCTCACAACTGATAATCTGACACTTGCAAGTCAAAATATCAAAGAACTTGTCTAACTTGACAATGAACCTCTCTTTGGCATCAAGTTTGCCCTTCCCAAGAGAAAACTTCACTGCCTGATTCCAGACCTCCTTGAGCTTGGACATGGTGGTCACTTTTTTCATTGATAACAGGTGGCTTGAAAAGAGCATTAGCTTTGCCCCACTGACAAATCAGACCAGGGTAGATGTCACTCACCAGCTTGTCCACTGGGTAGTTCCTCCTGTCATCACTTTGCTTCCTCAAGTAGATGCCATACCTCAGGATATCCCTCACAGTTGGCAGTTCAGACACCAACAGCTCCCGGCCAGTGCCAACAAGATTACTCAGATGAGAACTTGATTTCGTCCTTGTTCTGACTTGAGCCATTTTCTTAATGAGTTCACACTGAAATAAAAACAATAATACAACAGTTAAGTATCCACTACAGACAGGTATTAACACTTTTCAGCGCAAAATTCTTGGTTAAAAAAAAAGAGCTGAAATGGGCAAGAACAAATTTATCTGCAAATGCTAAACACATTATGCTTTTTTGGTTTCAAAATGTTATAAAATGCTAATTTATCTGTTGTCTATAATGCAAATAATTTGTTCATGTACACTAAAAAAACTAAAGAAACACATCCTAAAAATATTCTATAGAACATTGAAATAGGCCTCATACTGCTCAGTTGTACTAAAAATGAACCACCTAATTTTAGCTCAAATCAAAGTTGTTAATTAAATTTTGCTCAATGTATCACTATAATATGCGTAGAAATAGCTTTTTCTAAAATATAACAGAATAATACTCATATGTGAATATTAACAAAAAAAATATCAGTAGATAATCACTAAATCTATCCCCTCACTGCAAGCCGAGGTGGTAAAATAGCTTCATAAATCATGAGTCACTTCAAATATTTCACAAAATGTTTTAGAATGTTCTGAAACGTTACATTCTAGCCTCTGAGAAAGGTGGCTCAGAAAATGGCCTTATGCGCGCCAGAAAACCGTCAAAATATTTCATATACCAAACTGTATAATAATTACAATTAAGTGGAATGGCTCACCTTTTTATTTGAGTATTTAAATATTATTATATGAATAACATTATATGTGTTTATATGAATTAGTTAGAACAATGCTCTATGAGAGATAACATGAGCAGCCATGATAAAAAACGTGAGAAGACATTCTGGGGTAACAACAATAGTAAAATAATCAATAATTTAATAATAATCAACTGCAAAATGATGTAGGTTAGGGTTATAAGAATTAAATATTTTCTTCAGAATTGTGTTCTATACACCAAAATATGTCATTTGAACACCCCTCTCCATTGATTTAAAAAAAATGCATAGTATGACCCGCCCTACTATTTGAGGGTGTAGAAAATTTTCCCTGGCACTGTTGCCATTGGTACCTCGTCGGTATGGGCCGCATGGCATTTTGAGGTCTCTCTCTCTCTCCCTCTCTCTCTAATACGTAGATGGATAGAAAATTGGCAGAGGAATAGGCGGCAGAGGGTGGTAATTAAAGGGGCTAGTTCGGGTTGGGCCTCGGTCACTAGTGGGGTTCCTCAGGGTTCCGTTTTGGGGCCACTCTTGTTTATCATTTACATAAATGATATCGACGGTGGCATCGTCAGTCGGATCACCAAATTCGCTGATGACACCAAGTTTGGGGCCAATGTTGGGACACCCGAAGCGATCGAGGAACTGCGTACGGACCTAGGTAGGATAGGAGAGTGGTCCGAAAAATGGCAAATGCCGTTTAACTTGGGTAAATGCAAAGTGATGCACATTGGCTATGCCAATCCCAAGTCGGACTACTCGATGTTGGGGAGTCATATCGAGGTGACTAATTTAGAAAAAGACTTGGGTGTGCTAATTAGCAGCGACCTTAAGTTTATGAAACAGTGCGTAGAGGTGGAAAAGAAAGCCCAGAAACTATTGGGTTATATCAGGAGGCAATTTCAGTTTCGGAACAAGGAGATTGTGCTCTCTCTGTACAATTCCCTGGTTCGGCCACACCTGGAGTATGCTGTGCAGTTCTGGTCGCCCACCCTCAGGAAAGATATTGACAGGCTGGAGTGAGTGCAGGCGAGGGCCACAAAGTTAATCCCTTCCGTTAGGCATATGGGCTATAATCGACGGTTACGCGCCCTGAACTTGTTTTCGCTGGAAACTCGGAGGCTGCGCGGTCAACTGATCAAGGTTTTCAAGCTCTTACGTGGGTTGAACGATGTCGATTTTAGAAGTACGTTTAGTTTAAATAACCCAACTCGCAACAATGGTTGGAAGTTGGATTTGAAACGGTTTAGGACTAGTGTGTGTGGGAATTACTTTACGTATAAGATCTGTGACACATGGAACAGGTTACCTTCGGAAGTTGTGAACAGTTCCTCTGTGGATCAGTTCAAGAAAAGGTTAGATGAAATCTTGCACACTATTTGAGTGTGTACAAAATTTTCCCTGGCACCAGTTGCCATTGGTACTGTACCTCCTCGGTATGGGCCACAAGGCATTTTGAGGTACTTCTTTTCCTTGTAACTCTCTCTCTCTCTCGGGTATAGAATGTTTCGCAAAGACCACACCCATGGGGAGGGGGGTGGGGTACTATTATACGTCACGGGCACGTTGAGTCCGGTTGACTGCCAGTTCCGGTCGGAACGGGAGCTGCTTGGCGTCGATCTGAACATGGGAGGGACAAACTATAGGTTAATCTTGGTGTACAGACCTCCGAATCTCCTCCTCGAGGAGGATACACCTCTGTACACCGAACTCAGTAGCCTGCTAGGGATAGGGTGTGTGTAGTTTTAGGAGACTTCAACTGTCGCGGCATAAAGTGGGAAAACAGGACTGCCGATGCTGAAGGGAGGAGGCTAGTTGAATTTGCTGATGAGAACTTCCTCACTCAGTGGGTCAACGAGCCTACACGAGGCAAAAGCGTTCTAGACTTAGTATTCACGACAGAAGACAACCTCGTCACTGGCCTCACCATTGACGAATCATTGGGCGGGAGTGATCACGGTCTTATTAGGTTCCGTGTGTGCATCCCTCGGGTGAAGCGTACTAACTCGAGAGGCAGTAAGCTCGATCTCCGGCAGGTGAACTTTGTTAGCCTCAGGGATAGCATAGGAGAGATGGGGTTAGAGGTTGGCGGCGATGTTGAGGGAGTGTGGAGTGCATTCCGGGACGAGTTTATGGTACTGCAGTCTGCTGCCATACCCTCAAAACCGGTCACCCCTGCTTCAACGCAGCCTAAGTGGTTCAATCATGACATCGCTTCGGCTATCCGAAATAGGAAAGTAGCGTATAGGAGGGCAAAGGCGCTAGCAAAACGTAACGAAGAACTACGGGTGGCAAGCCTCTGCAAGGGGAACCCTAAGGAATTCTTCAGTTATGTTAATAGTAGAAAGCCCATTAGAAGCATGATAGGTCCATTAAAGGATGGAAGCGGCGTTCTGCAGACCTCCGACGCGGACATCGCTAGTGTGCTTAATGAGTACTTTGCGGGAGTGTTCACCAGGGAGGATACCCGCATCATCCCCGAGCCAGGCATGAGGCACGAAGGTGCTGGCCTGGATAGTGTTAGATGTACCGCGACAGTCGTTGCCGATAGAATAGACAAACTGAGCGCGTTTAAGGCTCCTGGGCCAGACCAGTTTCTCCCCAGTGTGTTGCGAGAAGTGCGAGACCAGGTGGTTCCCCACCTGGCTACAGTCTTCAACAAATCGTTGGAAAGGGGCCAGGTGCCTGGTGACTGGAGGGAAGCCAACGTGACCCCTATCTTTAAGAAAGGGGATCACGAAAGTCCAGGGAACTATCGTCCCATTAGTCTCACTTCAGTTGTAGGTAAATTATTAGAAGGGATAATAGCTGATAGGATCGTTGACCATTTGGATTCCTACAAGCTGCTTGGGGACTCCCAACATGGGTTTAGACGGCATAGGTCATGTCTCACCAACTTGCTCGAGTTTTTCCACGTCATGTTGAGTGAGTACGATAAGAGTAGGGCGATTGATATACTTTATCTCGACTTTCAGAAAGCCTTTGATAAGGTACCTCACTGCCGGCTAATGGCGAAAGTACGCGCGCTGGGTATCGGTGGGGAAATAGGTAAGTGGATTGAAAACTGGCTGAGGAATAGGCGGCAGAGGGTGGTAATTAAAGGGGCTAGTTCGGGTTGGGCCTCGGTCACTAGTGGGGTTCCTCAGGGTTCCGTTTTGGGGCCACTCTTGTTTATCATTTACATAAATGATATCGACGGTGGCATCGTCAGTCGGATCGCGAAATTCGCTGATGACACCAAGCTTGGGGCCAATGTTGGGACGCCCGAAGCGATCGAGGAAGTGCGTGCGGACCTAGGTAGGATAGGAGAGTGGTCCAAAAAATGGCAAATGCCGTTTAACTTGGGTAAATGCAAAGTGATGCACATTGGCTATGCCAATCCCAAGTCGGACTACTCGATGTTGGGTAGTAATATCGAGGTGACTGATTTAGAAAAGGACTTGGGTGTGCTAATTAGCAGCAATCTTAAGTTTATGAAACAGTGTGTAGAGGCGGAAAAGAAAGCCCAGAAACTATTGGGTTATATCAGGAGGCAATTTCAGTTTCGGAACAAGGAGATTGTGCTCTCACTGTACAATTCCCTTGTTCGGCCACACCTGGAGTATGCTGTGCAGTTCTGGTCACCCACCCTCAGGAAAGATATTGAGAGGCTGGAGCGAGTGCAGGCGAGGGCCACAAAGTTAATCCCTTCCGTTAGGCATATGGGCTACAATCGATGGTTACGCGCCCTGAACTTGTTTTCGCTTGAAACTCAGAGGCTGCGCGGTCAACTGATCAAGGTTTTCAAGCTCTTACGCGGGTTCAACGATGTCGATTTTAGAAGTATGTTTAGTTTAAATGATAACCCAACTCGCAACAATGGTTGGAAGTTGGATTTGAAACAGTTTAGGACTAGTGTGTGTGGGAATTACTTAAGTATAAGATCTGTGACACATGGAACAGGTTACCTTCGGAAGTTGTGAACAGTTCCTCTGTGGATCAGTTCAAGAAAAGGGCAGACGAAATCTTGCACACTATTTGAGTGTGTAAAGACATTTAGGACCTCAGTCTGCGGAAATTTCTTTTCCTATAAAATAGTTAATATCTGGAACCAACTTCCCTCAGAGGTTGTTTCCAGTCAAAGTGTAAATGTGTTTAAAAATAGGCTAGACAAAGTACTGAATACTCTCATAGTTCAAGACTAAAACATAAGAAAA
The DNA here is from genome assembly GCA_023014485.1 of Bathynomus jamesi. Lineage (NCBI taxonomy): Eukaryota > Metazoa > Arthropoda > Malacostraca > Isopoda > Cirolanidae > Bathynomus > Bathynomus jamesi. Next base: position 108,916 of record JAJOZX010007342.1, on the reverse strand, counting down.
CTCTGCAGGAGATCGCTTGCACGGTGTCTCTGTGAGCAAGCTAAATATAGAGCTATTTATATATTCTCCACTTTCCTGTAAAATTTCCTTGGCTACTTTTCCAGGGTCAAGGTATTTTCTTCAACCTTTTTCCGTACCTGCCTCTGGCAGGGAGGGAGCGGAGGGTGGGGAGAGAGCCTTCTACTTTTCTATCCAGTTTTCTACTACTGGTAGGATAGTTGAAAGAAAAATAAACTTTTACAAAATTTTCCCTGGCACCCATTGCCATTGGTACCTCCTCACGAGTCCTCAGTATGGGCCGCAAGGCCTTTTGAGGTACTTCTTTTCCTTGTAACTCCTTGTAACTCTCTCTCTCTCTCAAAAAAAAAAATAATAATAGTGTCATTAGGATAAAGATGTGGAAACTTCAAAGTAATGTAGGGACCCCTAAATATTTTTCAAATGGATTGTAATTTTGCATCTTACACACATTACTATATTTTCTTAAATTCTGAAAAGAATGCTTAAAGTTTTTAACAGCTTCAGACACCTTAATTTTTACTCTCCTTTTCCTTCTTTTGGGAGGGCATTTTTGCAACATTCATCATTGACCCCTCCTTAGTCAACAATGATCATTCAGTTCCTTGCTTCTCAAAGGGTGACTAACTGATTATAGTAAATTTAGGGAGTTGTTAGCATGAGTAATGCAAGATAATGAATTTGCCAATGAAAATGCTTTCAAGATGTGCTCTATATTAAAATATTTATGATGATATAAAATGTATATTTTTCCCTTTCAAAACTATTAGGAATAACATGAGCAGGAAATTTTTGTGGTGGAATAAGGAAATAGCTGAACTGATTGAAAATAAGAAAAGAGCATTCTGGGAGTTCAATAATAAGCCTACTGGGCTTAGATATTTATAAGCAGTTATAGGAGGAGATTTTAGATACCAATCAACCAGGGAAGTACTCCAGGTGGGGGATGTTGCAAAGGAGAAAGGGAGTGCTGGACCTCTCATCTCTCCTGTCACTGTCCTTCTCAGCTGATCTTTTTCTGCATCTCATCTTCCTTGAGAGTAGTCCAACATGTTCTCAAACATACACTTCTCCCTCTATTCCTCACTACACATTAAGGTGATGCAAAAACAAAAAAATTTTGAAATGCCAGTGGGCTCAGCCTTTATTTGGTGCCTTTTACTAAAAAAATTAAGTGATGTAAAATCATAGCCATTAAAAATGACTTCTAGAGGTTGCTCAATAACTCCAGTCTGTCAAGTGAGACTACAATCAGTCCACTGTTTTCTCCTGACAGTTTTATTGATGACATCACTAGTTTCATCCCTGTAATTGGCTGAGATGTCATGTTAAATTACCAATCATAGAGCAGAAACATTAGAATTTTTTTTGCAACTTCTGCAAATGACAAAATTTATATTAAAGAGGGTAAAGTTTAGAGTCATTGAACAACCTTGATTTAATTTTGCATGGCTTAAATTTTCAGCAAAAGGCACCAAATAAAGGCTGAGCCCACTGCCATTTCAAAAACAATTTTTTTTGGCATCACCCTGCTACACATACATGCATCTTACTGCATATCTTCAAAATTTAAAAAAAGAAATGGTATAGTTTTTTTTTAACATCAGAGACCTTGTTTTTGACTCATTTTCTTTTTGTGTATGTGTGTGGTGGTGGTAGGGGGGGGGCATTCACAATTGGCCTCTCCTTCCTGCAGAAAAACATGTTAAGTAATATGTTAAATACTTTGATGATGATGAGCAAAAGGCATAGTGAAATAAATCTAGCCAAAAAAAAAAAAAAAGTTTTTAGAAATATTAGGGATGTACCAATATCGCTTTTTAGCCAATAACTGATACCAATAATTAAAAACTATTGCCCGATAACTGATACCAATATCCAGTGAGGGTTTATTATTTTGTCATATTTTTGTAACATATTCATAATTTATTTTCTGTGCTGAAAATTTGGCCTATGTCGGGCTTAGTAAATGTGTTTTTTTGGGGAACTTTGCTCAGAGATATTTGGGAGCACCATCAACAACAGTTGCAAGCGAATGCATGTTCAGTATTGGAGGAAACATTGCCAGTACTGCTAGAAATTGGCTCTCTCCTGAACATACAGAGGAGCTGCTATTTTTACACGAGAACTTAACCCTTGTGAAAAAATAAGTTATGTGAAGTGATAAAACAACAAAATATTGGAAACTTCATCCTCTAAATAGTCTTTTATTCATAATTTTGGAAAAATCGTACTTTTGAAATATCAGCTGATATTTTTAGAAAATGGTCAATACAGACATTTTTTAAAATCTACCACTATCACCGATACTGATACCGATATATCGGTACATCCCTAATAAATATAATAAAAAACAGGAAAGGATTGGCCTAATAGAACATGAAGATATTGATATTTGTAATTTTAGCTGTTTTTATTGAAGAAAGCTTGAATAACTTTGATTTTTATTCTTTAGCAGTTCCAAATTGTGGCATTCTTGATAAGATTCATATGAGGAAGGATGATGTTAGGCAACTACCGTAATTAATACACAAACCAAATAAAGCTGCTGGTCATGATAACATTTATGTTAGGACTCTCAGGGAAGGGGTATGATAGCTCAGCTGAGGCATTAACTAATCTTACTTTGTTTGTTAGATCTATTAATTATGCAAAGATAGCTGAAGATTAGGAAAAAACATATGTAGTACCCATTTACAAAAAAGGGTAGTACAGAGGAGGTAGGAAATTACAGGCTTGTTAATTTAATATCATTGGTAGGAAAGAGAGAATTACAACATTCAAGAATATTTGAATAGTTTTAATCTTGTTACAAATTCCCCCATTTGGATTTACATTAAGAAGGTCTTGTTTATCTAATAATCTCTGACATTTTTGAGTTTGCAACTGATCAGATAGATGATGGACATAATGTACATATTAGTTATTTAGATTTTAGTAAAGCATTTAAGGTTCCACATAGGAGACTTCTGTATGAATTAAAAGCTCATGGGATATTGGGTTGTCATAAATTGGATAGAAGAATGGTTACAAGACAACTGAGTAATTTTAAATGACCATGAATCAAGGTAGCAGAAAGTGAAAAGTTGGGTACCGCAGGAATCAGTGTTAGGTCCATTACTCATTACTGTGTATCTAAATGATTCAGAAGGAGTAAGTAGTAAGTTCCTAAATTTGCAGATGATACAAAATTAGTTGACCCAGTTACAAATATAGAAAATTCTTGTAAACCAGAAAAAGATCTTGATTGTTTGAACTAGTAAATGACATGAAACAATGTTCAAAAGTTCAATGACCTCCATTTTGGCAGAAACAATGAAAACTTTACTTACGAGATACAAGGAAACTGGTTTGAGGATGTCAAATCAGCAAAAAGATCTTGGCATTGCAGTTAGTAGTAATCTAATTTTTTATGAGCCGTGCTTAGAGTTAGAAATAAAGCAAATAAAATGTTAGGTATTAAAGATGAATGTTAGTTATAAAAGTGATGAAATCATCTGTAGATTATATCTCTCATGTAAGGCCTCACTTACAATACTGTATCCAAGCTTGGTCACCTCATCACAGAGAGGATATAGATATGCTTTAAGGAAGGACTACAAAGGGATGGAAACTTCCCATGGAAAGCTTTGGGAATTTTGAATGCATCGGGAATTTTGGGAATTTTTAAGGCTTATTAGATATAACAATATATTTAAACATTATCCACCCAAAAAAGGAGTTCTGCTTCCTATATAAGTTATTTTCATTGAGTTCAAGCAAGTTTTCTAAGAATATAGGTACCTACCTAAAAATAAGAATTTGAAATCAGTATGAAAATTCATATTTTAATATTGCCATGTCTGAAATAATCAATATTCCTGAAAGAGAAGAAAAATAATTCACAATTAAGAAAATTATCAAATACCAAAGTAATCATAAAAGTAATCATGATTGTGATTACATTGCACAAGAAATGAATGTAATCAATTATTAACTTAAAAAATTGTAATTGTGATTACAGGTTACAGTTACACCCCACCCCCCTATGTCTGAAAGAAACTGATAATAGTGTAGGGTTTTGGAGACCTAAATGGTGTGTGATTCCTGAAGGGAAAGGCACATATTCAGTTTGTGTTTGTACTTACTACCAAAATCCTAAACTGATGCTATCTTCAATTTGTGAAAAAAATTTGACTTACCACATAAGTGTGACAATAAAACCCATACTAATAGATGGAGTTTATTTCCACAAGTTTCGATGCCCACTGGCATTCTCTTTGGGTGGATACAGAAAAACGAATGAACCAAAGTTAGTAAGGAAACATTCCAGGAAAGGTAAGGAACATTCAAGAAGGCCAGAGACCATTAGGAAATTCACACCTAGGTTAGATCCCATTCACCCAACACCAAAAAGGATTTTTTGACCAAGAATCCTAACAAAGGGTCAAGCTTATAAGTACCTTCACACAAATTAAAATTATCTTCTTCCATACACACAAGGGTGGTCCAAAAAAATGAAAATGAGAAATATATTTCTCATAACATTTGCCCATATTCCACAACTACTAATGATGGTGGAAATAAAAAACTGGATTGATTCATGCATATTTAGAGGTGGCCGAACTTGAAGCCTTAGTATCATTATACACTGTAGGGTGACAACTTCTTATAGGGATAAAATTTGAAATTCAAAAATATTTGCTGGCCATTTGTCCAATGCTGCCACCCTATGAGGAAACACTGTAGACGAAATCTCATGGAATTCGGAAAGCATTTAGGGGTGCCTCGAGTCACATGAATGAAACTGTCGCGCGGAAGAAATTTCAAGAATGAACGAGTTTCGACAACGCTTCAAAAACAAAAATGTTTCGAGAATGCAAGTGTATTATAGAATTTAATAGAATTGTTTCCTTTATTTCATACTATAGATTATGCAAATCGATTAATTTATTTCATTAAATTAAAATTTTCATAAATAAATCGTTAAATAATATGATGTGTATCAATCTTTGGATGATCAGCTTTTGGTGCTTCAAGTTCATTTTGCATATGACTGCCTGACTGAAAACAACGCTTAGAAGTTCTCTCCCGATTCTTTTAAGATATTTAAGGTAATATTTTTTATTTTGATACATTGATTATATTATTATTGGAAATTGTTCTAGAAAAGTTTCATTAATTGTTGGCATAGTTTGATGTTTAAATTATATAAATTTGGAACTGAATTTGATTTCCTATGATAATATATATACGAGTATATAAATATATATACAGGGCCATCGAGAGGGGGGTCAGGGGGGCAGTGCCTTGGGGCCCAGGTGTCTGGGGCCCGCAGGAGAATAAAAAAATCATAAAAAATAAATAAGGATCATAATAATCATTAAGAAATTGTGACGTTTTTTTCATTCAGAGCTCCTTACATGTAATTTCTTACATGTAATATCTGAGTATCCTAAAAGTCAACACTAAAATTCATCAATCTGACACATTTTTTTCAAATGTAGCTTCCGTTCTCACACTTTGTGGTATGATCGAAAGTAGCCAAGGTCAATAAACTTGAGAAATATTCAACCAAATCTCTCACTTGTGTTTTGGGTGTTGCACAAAGAGGTTTGAAACACTTGAACTATTGAATTACTTAATTTTTATAAAGTTAAATATTATATTATTAAAGTTATACATATATATATATATAATATATATATTAATAGATTTATTGCATATATATAATGCCTTGACACTTGGTGTGGGGGCCCGTAATGTTTGCTAGCCCTGGGGCCCGTTAATGGCTCTCGACGGCCCTGTATATATATATATATATATATATATATATTACAATATAAATGAGATCTTTGAAAATGGAATCATAATACAAAAAAAATTAATGCTTTGATTCTTATTTTAATTTAATATGTTTCTTTTCTTTTCTTAGGCCCAATGGTGACTACCCGCACAGCGAGTCAAATTTGGCTCATTGGCCATCCCATACCCGAGATCAAGGGCGCACGGCTTCCTTCAATTGGAGACGTTTTACGCCTGTTTTTTCACTTTCACATAGAGCACAAGAAGATAGTGAACGACTCAGCGAAGGAGGTGGCATCATCAGTCATTGGTTACTGGGAGAAATCCCGGATACCTACCATCACAGAGAAGAGCATTGGTCGAAAAGTGGTAGATCTTTTTCTTACTTGGAAGCTTCTCCAGAAAAATCATGCTCGCGCTACGGAAACCCAGCGGAAAAAATAGTAGTAGTTCCGTGATAATTTGGAAAATCTTTTCGGTCACCCACCCTAAAGCGATGGAACTTTTGACCATCGAAGAAGATCGAGCCTTCCTTATTGCTCAGCAAGAAAAAGGGAGGAGGGGAGTAATGGGAGGAGTTGACAAGAAAATGGCTCATTCTGTCATGCGTCGGGAACAAACTGAAAGACGCCTAGCTCAGCACCAACCTCAAGCCAATATTACTTTTGAAAATATTGAGCTGGAATCATCTTCTACATCTGAAGCACCAAGTTCTGCGCCATCATCTGAAGACTCACCACCCGCCTCTCCTGAAAAACGCAAATGTTATGCTCGTGGCACTATCCAAGTCATCACTCCCAAATTGGCAAGTACATTGGATTGCACAGGAATCAGTCATCGTTCAGCACACCAGATTATCAACACTACGGCTAGAAGCCTCAGCCATAACTCACAAAAACTCGCGCTCAACTATGAAACCATTAGAAAATCACGAGAAAGGCTCTGTTCGGCGATGGCAGAAAAGATTAAACAAAGGTTCACACCCAATGAAGTGCTCACTGTTCACTGGGACGGAAAAATTCTACCAGACGATGAAGGTGGTCGGTGTGACCGACTAGCCATTTTCGTAACGGGAGTTGATACCGAGAAGCTCTTGGGTGTACCTAAGCTGACATCAGGAATGGGTGAGGTCATCGCCTCGGTGGTACATGCTGCGCTCAAAGAATGGAATGTGTCAGAAAAGGTATCAGCTATGAGCTTCGACACTACAGCTTCAAATACTGGTTACTTGTCTGGGGCATGCGTAATTTTGGAGCAGAAACTCGGCCGCCGACTCATACCTTGCATGTCGCCATCACATCCTAGAACTTGTCGTTGAGAAGGCGTACATGGAATGCATGGGACCATCATCTGGTCCAGATATCCTCCTATTCTCCCGCTTCAAAGAGACGTGGAATACAATTTGCCAAGATAAGTACAAGACCCTGTCAGACCTTCCATCGAGTCTGAATGAGAATCGAGAAGAACTGATCACTTGCTGGAATCTATATCTGACAAAACATCAGCCGAGGGATGATTACTGTGAGTTCTTGGAGTTGTCAATTACAATCCTTGGAGGTAATTTACCTAACTTTAGGTTTCGGCGACCTGGAGCACTTCACCAAGCACGTTGGATGGCAAAAGTAATTTATTCATTAAAAATCCTGCTGCTTTCCCATCAGTTCAGACTTACAACTCGTGAAATGTCTGGCTTAAAATGATTTGTATTTTTTTGCCCTGGAGTTATATGTCAGCGCGTGGTTCACGGCCAGCAATCCTTCATCTGCTCCCGCGAACAATTTGAAGCTTCTTCAAGACCTAGCAAAGTACCACGATGAAAAGATCTCAGCATCCTGCCTTAGTGTCCTCGGTCGTCACTTATGGTACCTCAGCGAGTACTTGATTGGTCTCGCACTCTTTGATAAAGGTATCAATGCAATGACGAAAAAGAATATCGCTCAATCAATCCTCGAAAAAGAAGCTGCTGAAGATCCTCCAAAGCGAGCCCCAATACCTGCTGTTTCTTCCATTTCAACAAAGCAGCTCTCAGACTTTGCCTCGAAAGGATCAAAGCTTCTCTTTGAACTTCTAAAAATTAATGATGGTTTCTTGTCCAAGGAACCAGAGACCTGGCCGGACAACGAAGATTTCAAGACTGGTTTGACTATAGTTGAAGGACTAAAAGTCATCAATGACATGGCAGAGAGGGGAATTGCCTTGATCCAGGCCTTCAATACAAAGATTACGAAGAATGAAGAACAGCGCCAACATCTCTTGCAGGTTGTTGAGGATCATAGGAAGTCTCAGCCTGGTACATTGAAAAAGGGGTATGGCTTGAGGAAAAGCAAGAATTAATGGGTGGTCTACAATTGAATGAAAGACACCCTGGAATATATTTAGTAAATATATATTTACTTATTACGATTGGAGTACGCCTGCACTTAAACCTTATGAACTAAAACTAACGTTTATTTACATTAGTTAAAAAAAATATTAATTTATTTTTACTAGGTAATGAATAATTAATTTTCGTTATAAGGAGAATTATTTACCTCACTTGAGACACCCTTAAATATTATCTGAATGACCTAATATTTACAGTACATTGTTTTCTCATGTAGTAGCAGCATTGAACAAATGGCCAATAAAAAACTCCAACTTTCGATTTTTATTGTCACCCTATACAGTTTGGGATGGCAAATTTCTTCAAAATTGCACCACCCTTAAATATTCATGGATTTAGCTCAAAATCTGGCCTGAGGTGTTTTTTCCATATAAGGAATGAGAAAATGCATCAGATCTTATTTGTGCAATTTAATTTTTTACCATATATGTGGGGCTCACCCTAAAATATATTATATATATATATATATATATATATATATATGCCTCAGTGGTGTAGTGGTTAGCATAGCTGACTACGAATCCATTTGCCTCAGAATCGAGACCCAATGACAACAAGCAATGCATAGCAAAACCCAGCTGTTCAGTAGTTTTGGGAATCTTTCACCATTATGGCAGCCCTAATCAAGAAGGTTCGTGTTGCGACTGACTCATGGCTCCTTTGAATAGATGTCTAATTCTTTTTGATAACTTTTCTGACTATTTTTGATAGGTGGAGGCACAAACTCATCAAAATAACTCCATAAATTAACCTTTGGCCTCTTTTTCAAAAGTTCTTCATCTTCTTGTGAAACAAAATCAATTGCTTCATTGCCATAGGTTATATTACATGCAGGACTAGTGTTAGGTGATGCAGACAATGATTATCTCATTTTTTACAAACTCGGGCACTTTTATGCAGGCAAATTTGAAATGAGAATTTAAACTGTGAGAAATCATGTGAGTAATGTCTGCCTTCCACTGCCTAAAATGATTCTTTAAATTTTTTATGAAATAATTTTTCATAGTATGAACACTGCATCATCAGTTATGTTAGAAATATTATGAGACCTGTTACATCAGCAGACACAATGTGAAGACAAGAAGAATCAGAGGAAAAGTCAGTCATTAATTTTTCACATTGACAAAGAAGCTTTATAACTAGGCTGACCATACGTACCATTTTGAATGGGACAGTACCATTTGTTTTATATTTCCTGGCCATCCCGTCATTTTAATAAAAATTTTAATTTTGTCCCGGTTTATGTACTTACTTTTTCATGAATACAGAATATTACATAACCCCGTCCCTTTTTTGCCATCCCAATGTCCCGTTTTTGTCTCGAGGAAATATGGTCAGCCTATTTATAACACATGAATTAAGAGTCCACTGAATGTTTCCCGACAATTTTGAGGGGTTCTACATTAAAGTCTCAACTGGTACAAAACATTTATCAATAACATTTCCATCGCAAATGTTTAGTTTACAAGATAGTTATTTTGTTGAAAAAAAAATTTTTTTGAAGGGGCATTCTATCACCATCATAACAGGAGGTGGCACCATCTAACGACAAACTATGTAAACATTTTTGAGGTAGCCAATCACACCAATTAGGATACAGATAAAAAGAATAATAAGCTTTGTAAGAATAGCTAAAATAAACTCACTGTAGGACAAAATAATAGCCTTGGGCTATCTATACTCCTTAGTAAAGAGACACCTTCCGGTACCTCTACTATGTTATGACTTATCTCAATATGAGAGTGATGAGCGATATGTACATGGAGTGTGGGGCTAAGTTAGAACCATTACCCCAAAGGATGGATCAGGATACTACTGGGGAGGAATCTCTCAATGTACCTGATGTAACTCACACTAAACCAGACAGGCCTCAAAGAAAGACTGCTTTGAAAGCCAGAAAACTTTTACAAGAAAAAATTAAGACTGGTGACTTATAAACCTTACACAAATTGAGCAAAGTTAAAATGCTTAATAACTTTACTTTAATTCCATAAATTTCCTATACCTAAAGGGAGTCAAACTGATTAACATAACTTTAACTAAACTTGAGAAGTTGGCCTCTTGAACTTTTATATTTAAATAGGTCTTGAGTAACCTCTCTCTTCCTAAATTCCTACTTTTATTCTTTTTAATCCATTTCACATGGTTTAAAAAACACAGTTTGTCAAAAAATTTAATCTATAGCATACAAATTCCCCCCCCCCCCCAGTATATGGAAAAACAATACATGCTTACAACATGGTATCGTATGTGGTACCTTTATTTCATAATTAAATATAAATTATTAATTAATTGAATTAAATATCTATACAAAATTGCCTTGGGACCATAGCCTATTGGGAATGAAATAATTGCCATGCATACATAGAACTCAAATGTAGGCAGTGGGCCTGCATAGCAACAAGAAAACCAAATCTATTATTTCATGTTCAATTACATTGAGAGAGAGGAGTCAACAAACTTTGCCAAATCAGCAAATTCCTTACAATTATAGGAGCGGCTTGTCGGAGCTGCTTATGTTATAGTGATACTTTAAGCAAGGAAGATGTGCTTTGTCTTCCTATAAGTTCTGAGTGAAATTCTCACAATATAATACCTAATAACTATAAAAAGGATAGGCCTATTCTTTCAGGTGTTTAAATAGTGACTGCCTATATTAGTTACATTGAAAAAGATCATGGTGCCCTACATCAAAACAGAAGCGAGACCCAACGAAATAATAAGGTAAGGCAATTTCTTTCTTTGCCATTAGGTACGGTAGTGCAAATATCAAAAGCAATTAAATATAAAGAGGTCCTTTGAAGACCTACATATACATAACAAACTAACGAAAAAACATAGGGCTTTTGTCATTAACTCTCCATTGAAATCTGCTGGAAATTTCCAACGGATGAGGGTATCAGGCAATCAACCCATAGCCCAATATAGTTTTTTCACATCTGTTTTATATTTCATGAACATATTTTGGGTATTAGTTACTTTTCAGCCCAGAATGTTTCCTGACAATTTTGAGGGGTTCTACATTAAAGTCTCAACTGGTACAAAACATTTGTCAATAACATTTCCATCGCAAATGTTTAGTTTACGAGTTATTTTATTGAAAAAAAAAAAAATTTTGAAGGGGCATTCTATCGCCATCATAACAGGAGGTGGCACCATCTAGCGACAAACTATGTAAACATTTTTGAGGTAGCCAATCACAGGCCTCTATTTTATCACATGACCTAATCCAGCAAATCACCAACCGATCTGCTTCATCATTCATCTCCTGTTTTCAGTTCAAATTCAGAATCAACATGGTTGTCCAATGTAACCAGTGCCCTCCCATTCCAGCTCACATTTTCACACTTTGTTTTGAAAATAACGAAGCAAGCCTCAATTTTCTTCGCTCGCATGGTGTTCTCCCTTTAAATGTAGTGTGTCCAATTTGTATAATTTAGGTCTCAGGGGTATGGGGGCAGAGCCCCCGTAAACATCACACATCACAAATTGATTAGTATAGGGTTTTATATTTTTTATTTTTGAATTTCCGACGCTAAAATACAGATCAATATCGATCAATTTGTCATGCAGGATCTTCATGGGGGCTCTGCCCCCATACCCCGAGACCTAAATTATACAAATGATAATGTAATAACATATTCATGTTGTTAGGTTAGGTACTTTTAGGTTAATTAGGTTAGGTTAGGGGTTAGGTTTTCCATAAAACCTAGGTTTTTCTCATGGTTTTTTGTGTTTCATGACATTCTTACCTTTATTTTCATTGGAAATGACGAGTTTTTCACCCCCCCAAAAAATTATTCCCCACAGGTTCCCCAATATTGATGGGGTAGGGGATGGGGTATATCTTAACAACTGGTCAATGGAAATGAAGGTCAGATTCGTATGAATCACATCAAAAACCATGAGAAAACCTAGGTTTCACGGGAAATAGCAGTCTGGGCTGAAAAGTAACAACTACCATATTTTGTTATCAGTTTATGTACAATGACCTCTGTTGTCTACAGGTAATAAAATATTTATTTCAGTTAAACATGTGCAATATGTTACATGAAAGGTTAGGGTAAATATTATAAATAGTTTATATTGAGTTTCTTATTTCTGCAAAAAAAAAAAAAAAATTTAAATAAAGAAAGACAAAATGATTAAATACAAGCGAGTTTTTTTCAACATGCTGAAAAAAAACAAAAAAAATGGGTAAATGGTAAATTACTACATTGATATATTACACGCAATAGCAACTCAGAGTATTGTTTGATTCGCAGTTTGAAGGCGAAGTGTCACCCACCTCCCACTACCATATTTTGGAGCAATTGATACCCCTGCCTTAACCCCTTGCCTAACTTCTTTCTTACAAACATTTGTCACAGTCTAAAGTCATCTTAAATACTATTCTTAAACTCAGTTGAAAGCTTTATGGTCGAAGTTATGCTATCCCCTGGATGGAATAAGCTAATAGGGGCCAAGGTTAATCAAGCCAAAACTGGGCTTGCACTGAATGAACCTCTAGATCTCTCTAAATACAGAGTTAAATTAAGCTTAAAACTTCAGAATAGAGCTATTTGTACTTTAATAATCCTAACAAATCCAAATCTACAGAATTAATAATATACTTCAGCAATTTGTAAAAAAGCTTGGAGCACAACAGAAGCGTTGCCACTTTCACTTCCAACATCCACTCCAATTTATTAGATGAAAGTTGGTTAAAATTATCAAAACCTACAGGAAAATTATATTTACTGAATGCACAAAAATTCTAATTAACAAAAAATTATTTATAGTTCAAAATAAGGATCACCTGAAGACCTAACCTTAAAACATCTATCACAGGTAATTCCCAGGATACATGAGAATGATAAGTGGTACTCACAAGCACTATATATAAATAGTAGGCTTAAGACACTATGTCAGAGCATGGAAATTACATATATTGAACTGTGGAATAAGTTTTACAAAAAAAGAGAGTTCTATAACAGAGATGGAATTCATCTTAATAGTAAAGGGACTGATTTACTATCAAAGATTGTATCATACAATTAACTAAAAACCAAAGGAATAGTCCAATACTCTTGATAACAATAAACTAATAAAAATACAATTAAAACTCAAAATAAAAAAGTCAACAAAGAAAGTAAGAGAGATGCAAATAATATACCATCACAGAACAAGAACCAGACTAAATTACAAGCAAAATATTCCAAGGGTTCTTTGTCATTTTTCTATGTAAATGCAAGAAGTATCTGAGATAAAATAAATGAATTCAAGGCATACATAAGTATTGAAAATCCTGATGTTATGATTGTCACTGAAACTTGGACAAAATTCAGTATGATACCAAATAGTCCATTTAGTGAGAGAGATAATACCATTACTTATGAAATTGATGGCTATGAACTTTTTTATTATGAACGTAAATATTCAAAGGGTGGTGGAGTATTTATTTATGCCAAAACAAATCTGAATCCAGTTGAAATTACCTCCGTTAAAGAGGAAATAGTTGAATCTGTATAGATAGATATTGGGCATAAAAATGCCAGGAAAATCAGGATAGGGGGTATCTATAGACCACCTGAGGGATGTTCAGTTGGAGGAGTCCCCAAAAGTAGAGAAGAAAATAAGTATGTAGAAAATAAACTTATTGATGAAATAAATAAAGCAATGACAAGCAATATTATTATTGTTGGAGATTTCAATTATAAGGCATATAGACTGGGAAATATTACAAACACCAGAAAGTAATGAGAGATTCTTAGACTGTATAATTGAGAATGGTTTAACCCAGTTAGCAAAGGAGCCAACCAGGGCCAATGCCATTCTAGATTTAATTCTAACAAATAATCCAGATACCTTCCAGGGTATCTCAGTTTCAGAAACACTAGGTTCAGGTGATCATTGTATCCTTCAGTTTAATATTTTTTGTAATTCAAGACCTAGTAAAAATAAAGTAGAAGTCCCAGATTTTAAAAGAGGAAATATAAATGGACTAGTAAATGATCTGTGTCTAATAAATTGGACAGATATTCTACAGCCTAAACAGACAGTAACTAGTATGTGAGAAAAATTTAAAAGTATAATAATGAACATACAAAGGAAGCATATCCCACAGTATAAAATCAGAACTGGAAAAAAATAAAAAACAACCTTGGATAAACTGCAATGTAAAAAGAGCAATCAGAGAAAAAACAAAAGCATTTCATAAATTCAAAAGAGCTAAAAATGGCACAGACTCCAAAATATATAAAAGTAAAAGAAGCATTTGCAAGAAAGCAATCAGAGATAGCAAATGAGACCTGGAAAAAAGCCTAGCCAAGAATTCAAAAAATAATCCTAAGAAGTTTTTCAGTCACTTAAATTTGAAAAGTAGAGTGAAAAAGAAAATTGGCCCCCTCCATATAGATGATAAAGCTATAGATGATGATCTTGAAATAACTGAAGAACTAAACAAATACTTCATCAGTATTCACAAATGAAAACTTAAATAATATTCCTGATCTTATACTACCAGGACAAGATAGAGAAATAAATTAATTAAGGGTAACAAAACTAGATATCCTAAAAGCAATAGATAAATTAAAAATGGAAAAATCTCCAGGGCCAGATGAAATGCATCCAATAGTCATAAAAGCTACCAAAAAAGAATATAGCACAGGCACTAGAAATTATTTTTAATAAATCATTGATATGTACTGAAATTCTAGAGGATTGGAAGAAAGCAAATGTGGCTCCAATCTTTAAAAAAGGAAATAGAAACTTGGCAAAAAACTAGACCCATCAGCCTCACCTCCATTATTTGCAAATTACTCGAAAGTATCATTAGAGGTAAAGTTACTGAGTTCCTTGAAGAGTGCAACCTTATAAATGATAGCCAGCATGGCTTTCGAAATGGAAGGTCCTGTCTAACCAACTTGATTGAATTTTATGATGGAGTCCGAGTGCATTTGGACAATAAAGAGCCAGTAGATATAGTATACTTAGATTTTGCAAAGGCATTTGATACTGTTCCTCATGCAAGATTGTTGGTAAAAGTTAGAGCCCATGGTATAAGAGGTCATATAGCTGACTGGATAGAAGAATGGCTGAGAAACAGAACACAGAGTTCATCTAAATGGAAATAAGTCTACTTGGAGACCCGTATTGAGCAGAGTCCCACAGGGGTCTGTGCTGGGACCTCTGCTTTTTGTTGTCTATATAAATGATCTAGAGAAGGGCCTATCATGTAAAACCTCAAAATTTGCTGATGATACAAAATTAGGCCATAATGTTGTCAGTAGCAGGAGTAATGACAATACAGAGAGACTTAGACAAAGTAACAGCCTGGGCAGATAAGTGGGAGATGAAATTTAATGTTGATAAGTGCAAGGTTATGCATATTGGGTCAAAAAATACACAATTTAAATACAATATGAATGGAATTTGGATTAAAAATGATGATAAAGAGAAAGACTTGGGTATCACTGTGACTAATGAACTTAAACCCTAAAATCACTGTATGGTAATAGAAATAAAGCAAATGCTAGACTCAATCTCATGCAGAGACAGATTGAATACAAATCACCCAATATTATAAAGCAACTATACATTTCATATGTGAGACCCCTCCTTGAATACTGTATTCAATTTAATAGTCCCAATTTGATACAAGATATTGAAAAACTGGAAAAAGTACAGAAACGAGCAAAAAGAATGATCCCCTCTCTAAGACAATTGACATATAAGGAAAGAGTGGCATATCTAAACATGTTCTCATTAAAAAGGAGGTTAAGGGGTGATATGATAGAGGTGTATAAAATGATAAAAGGGTAAATCTCTAGGAGCACTCCATTTTTCAATATTAAACATACACTCATAAAACATATACCATTTGAAAGCCCACATTTTTCTGAGTCTAAAAATGTAGTAATCCAAAAGTATCAATAGCAAATAAAAAGTAACTACGTTTAAATATAAAACCCTATACGGTACCGATTAATTTGTGATGCATGATCTTAATGGGGGGAGCCCCCGTACCCCCGAGACCTAAATTATACAAATGATAATGTAATAACATAGTATTCATGTTAGGTTAGGTTAGCGTAACAATTACCAAAAATACCATCTTACAACACAGACTGAAGATTTATAACTTAGCCAACCTTTATAATGTAATTAATTACGTCACGTCAAACAATTAAACCTAGTTACTTTTTGTTTACTATTGATGCTTTTGGATTACTACATTTTTACTCAGAAAAATGTGAACTTTCAAATGGTATATGTTTTATGAGTGTATGTTTAATATTGAAAAGATAAAAACATCCAATGCTTTCTCTTCATCTAGGGCACATAACGAATCAAGTTCTCAAAGTCAGAAACCACATGAACAGCATGTCATAATTCTATCACAAACACGACCAAACTGAATCCAATTAGAAAATAAAAATAGAACAGAATCCATCCAACTAATTAAGTCACTGAGTAATGAAAAAATAGCCCAATCAGGAAAAATATTTTATGAAAAAAGTACATTATAGCCAAAGCAAGAAATATTCACTATAAAAATGTAACTTGTAATTTTTTCTATAATCTTGCATTTGCTATTGATACTTTTGGATTACTACATTTTTAGACTCAGAAAAATGTGAGCTTTCAAATGGTATATGTTTTATGAGTATGTTTAATATTGAAAAATGGAGCACACCTAGAGATTATCCAATAAAAGGGTTGGATAAGATAGATTTTGAGTCTCTTTTCATTAAAGATCACAATAACCAGACTAGAGATCATAGTATGAAATTATTTAAGCCAAGATGTAGAACAAACTTAAGAAAACATAGTTTTACAAACAGAGTAATTAAGTTTTGGAACAGTCTGACAGAAGAAGTGATGACTTCAGATACACTTGATTCGGTACTTTTGCATTATCCTCCCAACACTAATTTTTTTTATAATGGAAGGAAAATAAAGTACGTTAGCAAAACACTTTTAACTAACCAAACTAAACCCAACCCAATTTTTTTTATAATGGAAGGAAAATAAAGTACCAAAACCAAACCAACATTATATAAAAAAATTAGTATTGGGAGGATAATGCAAAAGAACCCTCGATTCTTTCAAAAGAAGGTTGGATAGTTTGATGTCTGCAAGGGACATCTGGTGATAGTGTTTAAGCCCATTTTTATTGCATGAATGGTACTAGTTTATTTCAGATATATTATGTGCATTTAGGTGATAGATCCCACAGCTCATCACAAGTATTGTGGGATATAGGGAGGCAGCATCTTGGGTTAGGGAATACTCTCAGTCCTTACACACCCCATTTAAAGAGATTTCTCAGTTAATATTCATTTTAATGCTTCATTCATTTTTGAGAGAGAGAGACATTCTATGACAATTTAACATATAAATTCGTATTCAGGACACCTTGAAACCTCAGGGAAAGCGATAAAAATCAAGGAAAAGTAATAACTATTTTTTACGGAAAAAAAAAAATTAGACGTAAAAAGCAGCCATTGTAAGGCCATTGACCGAGTGTTTAGCTCTTTCCACTGTTAAAATTTTGCCAGTCCTCATCCTCTACAGTTTTATGGGGAGACATCTTGTGGCAAAATTAAGAAACATAGGTCAAATCAGCCAATTAAATCTAGTTTTTGTTTCATGTGACTTTATCTGACAAATCAGAGATGTGCATTTTGAATCTATCATAATGCATACTCATTCCAAAATGCCTTTTCAGTTTGCTTTTCGCTATGGTTTGCGGAGGTTGTGATTTGGATTACTATCAATTAATACAAGATATTTATAAAAAAGAAGACGGTGCTAAAGTTTTCTTTACCAGTCACGATGTTTTACCTACTCGTGTTATTTGTCCACAGTGTGGTCATGAGTGTAATTATAGAGAAATTGCTGACCAATATCATTGCACAAGATTGACTAGGGACGAGCGTAGCAGAAAAAAAAGTGTTCCTTCTCTGTTTCATTTCGTTAGGTTAGGTTAAGTTGTTAGGTAAAATATTTTTCTGGTTTTTTGTTCAAATCTAAACTTCGTTTCTTCAGGAAATGAGCCATTTTTTAGAAATTTTAAAATTGAAAATTTCTAAAAAATGGCTCATTTCCCAAAGAAACGAAGTTCAGATTTGAGAAAAAAGCACTAAAACGAATAATTACTGATTCCTCTGCTGAGCAGTGCTCCCCATAGTACTATGAGGTATTGAAAAACTCATGATCTTCACTTGTACATTACTGTACAGTCTTTACAGCCACACCTACACTTTTCGGTAAATATGGATATTACAGCCTCCACCAAATTGACAATACTGGCTATTATCAAACGTTTCAGCATAATTTTAGGAGTCTAATGGTATATGTTATTATTTGTACAATTATGTATTTATAATGTTATAGGCTTTTAAAGAAATTATTTTCGTAACTCCATTTTTTGAATGACGTCATCATAAGTATATCTATTTGGGTGGAAAAAAAACAAAAAATGAGGTATAGTATTTTCCATTTTCTTCGTTAGTTGATTTTCCAATATGGCGTGTGAAGGATGTGAGATGTATTTCGAAGATGTTATTATAGAAATTAACAATAGTGATAATTCTGCTATAGAAATTTTTGTTAAACATGGTGTGTTACAGTTGTATTTTAAATGCAGTGTGTGTGGATCTAAGTGTTCCTACGATGAATCAAGGTGGAGATTTCAATGCCAGAAATGAGTAACTGATAAGAAAAATAAACGCTAGCGATGATGTGCATTTTCGATATCTCAATTTAGAGATACATAGTTAGGTGAGGCTCGGATATCTCCATCTCTTAACTTGCGTAGGTTAGGTTGCTAAAGTTAGGTTGGTTAGGTTAGGTAGGTTCTCTAGTAATTTGGACACTGGAATGCATTTTTCTAGTAGTATTTGATGTGCAATGTTAAAATCTGGCCTTCATTTTATGGGGAAATGAACCAAAATATGTTAAAACTTTGAAGTCTCATAACTTTTGATTGGTTCATTTCCACATAAAATGAAGGCCAGATTTGAACAAAGCACATCATACACTACTAAGAAAATATATTTTGGCATCAAAATTGGGTGGAGGCCGTAATATCCATATTCACCCACTTTTCCTCCTAAGTATATATATTGTGAT
Source organism: Bathynomus jamesi (assembly GCA_023014485.1). Taxonomy (NCBI): domain Eukaryota; kingdom Metazoa; phylum Arthropoda; class Malacostraca; order Isopoda; family Cirolanidae; genus Bathynomus; species Bathynomus jamesi. Next base: position 89,613 of record JAJOZX010007342.1, on the reverse strand, counting down.
GTATATGGTTGTAAATTGTGATTTTGTCCGCAATTGATATGGACCGTGACTTATTTTTGGTTGGCAAGGCACTGGTATTAATGGGTACCGTAATGAAATTGGCTTCTTTGTATCTGATATATTTGCATGTCAGTTATAAATAGATATAGAGTGTAACATATTTGTCCTTACACACCCTATTTAAAGAGATTCCTCTGCCAAGCGGTGCCCCCCATAGTACTGTGAGGTATTGAAAAACTCATGATCTTCACTTGCCCCACAAACACCTTTAAATGGGTGCACACACACTTCTACATTACTGTACAGTCTTTACAGCCACACCGACACTTTTCCTCTTAAGTATATATATTGTAATGTATATGGATGTAAATTGTGACTTGGTCCGCATTTGATATGGACCGTGACTTATTTTTGGTTGGCATGGTACTGGTATTGATGGGTACCATAATGAAATTGACTGGATCTTTGGATCTGATATATTTGCATGTCAGTTATAAATAGATATATAGTGTGTAACATATTTGTGGATAGTAGCCTATTATGACTTTGATCCTCTGGATCCAGAGATTCTATCTTTAGTTTTAAATTGATAATTAATTCGTTTTAAATTGATACTTAATTAGTTTTGTAAAAATTGGTTATTGCCAATGTACAGGCAGTTTTTACATAGTGGAGCCACCTCGATGGGCCGAAGTGGCCCTCGTGTGCCCACTATAAAAATTCTTATGTTCTCATTAGGGAACCCAGCCTTCTCTAGTTAGCCTTAGGCTAACTAACGAAAATATCACGGCCTAACCTAACCAATCGTTGGTAATAGTTGGTTGGCTCCTCTGACTGAGGCTCTGACACAGGTAGGTACTACCAGAGTGAACACTCAACCGTCTCAACGAGGAACATAAGAACATAAGAAATTTTTATAGTGGGCACACGAGGGGCCACTTCGGCCCATCGAGGTGGCTCCACTATGTAAAAACTGCCTGTACATTGGCAATAACCAATTTTTACAAAACTAATTAAGTATCAATTTAAAACTAATTAATTATCAATTTAAAACTAAAGATAGAATCTCTGGATCCAGAGGATCAAAGTCATAATAGGCTACTATCCACAAATATGTCACACACTATATCTATTTATAACTGACATGCAAATATATCAGATCCAAAGAATCCAGTCAATTTCATTATGGTACCCATCAATACCAGTACCATGCCAACCAAAAATAAGTCACGGTCCATATCAATTGCGGACCAAGTCACAATTTACATCCATATACATTACAATATATATACTTAAGAGGAAAAGTGTAGGTGTGGCTGTAAAGACTGTACAGTAATGTAGAAATGTGTGTGCACCCATTTTGGGTCTCCCATTTAAAGGTGTTTGTGGGGCAAGTGAAGATCATGAGTTTTTCAATACCTCACAGTACTATGGGGGCACCGCTCGGCAGAGGAATCTCTTTAAATAGGGTGTGTAAGGACAGAGAGTATCCCCTAACCCAAGATGCTGCCTCCCTATATCCCACAACACCTGTGTTGAGCTGTGGGATCTATCACCCAAATGCACATAATATATATGAAATAAACTAGTACCATTCATGCAATAAAAATGGGCTTAAACACCATCACCAGATGTCCCTTGCAGAATTTAGGAAAACAGCAGTAACAAGATCACGAGTACCGGCACTCATACAATTTCAAAAAGTTTGGAGCCTAGAGCCTTTTAAACTCACTTAAGGCAAGTGACATCACCACACTCTCAGGCAAAGAATTCCACAGCTCCACACACCTAATACCAAAGAAACGCCTCCTGCACTCAATGGAAGAAAATCTATGCGCGAGTTTTAAACCATGGCCCCGAGTACCCACTTGCGGAGCAAGAACAAGGAGGGCATCCAAAAGAATCTGAGTGCTGACATGAAAAAGCTTCCAACACTTTATCATGTCAGCTCTCAACAGTTTCCCCCTTACTGAGAATACACCCAGTCTACTAAGCCGAGTGGCATAGTCAAGGTCTTCCATACCATCTATGCACTTGGTCCACCTACGCTGTACTGCTTCGAGAATTTGCAAGTCACCAGTATACCCCGTGAACCACACACAAGATGAGAACTCCAGAAGAGGCCTCATATGAGTCATATATAGCGTCATCATGAACTCGGGAGACCTACATACAGTCGATCTCAACAGATTAGAGGCAAGCCCGCCTGCCTTGTTCACTATGCCCCGCACATGATGGTGGAAGCGCAAGGTGGTATCCACCATGACTCCCAAATCAGCATGTGAGTCAGCAAGTCGGATCGGGGTATCACCAAGGTAATACTGAGAATAAGGACCCAACTCGCTCCAATCAAATCCTCCCCGCTGGAATCGAAGAACTACACATTTGCTTGAGTTCATAGACAGTCCCCAGGATTGAGCAGTCTGAGACAGGGTATTAATGTCGCTTTGACAAGTCGATACATCCCTCAGCATCCCTGCTGAGTAGAATGATTGATCTTGAGATATATCTTCAGATCATCTGCAAAAATCTTAAATTGAGAGGATATATTAGAAGGTACACAATTTACATAAATAAGAAAGAGTATAGGACCCAGAACGGATCCCTGCGGGACTCCACTCAAGACATCTCTGAAGCGACTTCTGACTCCAGAAACAGACACACACATTGATCTGTGGAACAAGAAGTTGTGAATCCACTCCAGCAACACTCCCCCAATACCCAACTGTCTGAGCTTATCCATTAGTACAGAATGGTAGATAATATAAAATGCCTTTGAGAAGTCAAACAATATAAGATCCACCACATACTGAGACTCCAACCATGCAGTTACATCGTTATAAGTCAACAAGAGCTGCTCCTCCACTGACCTCCCAGAACGAAATCCATACTGGTGTTCTGAAAGTAAATTCTTAATTTCGAGGTAAGCATATAGGTGATTCACTATGATACGCTCCAGAGACTTGCAACAGACCGGTGTCAGGCTGATGAGGCAGTAGTTCAGTGGATCATATCTTGAGCCCTTCTTGAATATTGAAACCACCACTGCTTCAGTCCAGAGGTCCGGTAAGGTCGAGGAATAGAGGCTCTTCTAAAAATTAGGTACAAAGGGTAAGACAGAGTTTGAGCACAAGACTTCAACAATTGAGGGTGAAGGCTATCGAGCCCCATGTTTGAATTTCCATCCAGATTAGTCAAAACAGAGTGCACAGTCCGGACTGAAAACTCAACATTGACCAGATTACCATTGAAAACTTGATGAGGGGCCGGATTTGAAGGATCATTATTATTATAAACACCAATGAAGGCTTCAGCAAAAGACTCCGCCATGGCCAAAGGGTCACCTGTAATTACACCAGAATCCAATCTCAAAGGACGAACACCTGGTTGTCCAACTTTCTTACTCCTAATATATGAGTGTAGTAGTTTAGGGTCCGTTTTAAATCTAGCTAACAAAGCACCCTCGAATTCCTGCTGAGCTGTCAGAAAGAAATTCCTGTAAGCAAAATTTATATTGTTAAAGTCTGCCAGAGCTGACACTGCCTCAAGGGACCGTCTACCATATAGGACACGAAGTTCCTTGTAGTTTTGCTAGGCCCTACTTCTCCTGCGCACCAGCGCCAATGGTGGTCTACTGGGTCTGGCATGAGATAGTTTTTTCTGAAATATGGGGATAAATTGATCAATTAGTGGATACAGACTATCAAGAAATCTAGAGAACATCCCCTGCACGCCAAGGTACCAAAACTCATAATCCAAATCAATCACTGAAAGATGTGAAATTCTAAGGTAATTTCCCCAGTGCCAAGCATATTTGCAGGGATGAGAAGTGCCATATTGGGTTGTAAACTGAAATATATATTCAAACACTACAGGTGAATGGCCACAATGGGGAAATGGGGGAAGCACAGAAACCGAACCTACACAGTCATATTCCATGGTCAGAGCAAGATCTAAGGTGTTCCCACACACAGTGAATGTTGGATCAACAACCCACTGTGTCAACCCCAATATATCAAAACAATCAATAAAAAGCATATCATTTTCAGTGCTGCGGCCTCTATCAAGAGAAGACCAGTTTACAGAAGGCAAGTTGAAGTCACCCAGAATTATGACTTTCTTGCCAATACAAAAACCCTGCAAGAAATTTGCCAGTAATAAATTATCCTCTGGAAGGTTAGAAGGTGGGCGATAAACAGTGATTACATCGAGTTGAAAATCAATCAAATGGATCACATGAACATTTTTGCATGCAGTTTCAATGGAAATAAGCTTAATATTATTTTTAACATAAAAACAAACACCATGTTTCGGCAATCCGCTACCAATATCAGTCCTGACAATCTTGTAACCAAAAACAGACACAAAAGAGTCGGGAACAGAAGGCAAAAGCCAAGTCTCAGTTATAGCTAGTATATGCAACCTGTTTGAAAAAAATAAAGTTATTAATCACATTTATTTTGTTGACCACACTATTGACATTAACTTGGGCCATTGTAAGCTGGGTAAAATCATATGAGGAGCAAGACCTAGGATAAGGGCCTGTAACTAGCAAAGCTGTGCGCGCTACTCATGAAAACTAGCGCCGCTAGCGCTAGTGAGGCAAAATAATAGCGGCGCTAGCGCTAACGCTAGTCATTTCAAAATTTAGCGACGCTAGCGCTAGTTTTCAATATTAGCTATAACAAATAAAAAATACCTATTATGTTAGTTACACTTCTATGCAGTAATATTGTCAAAAAGAATGTTTAAATGAAACAATTATACTATAGAACCAAAGCTTTTTATTTATTTAAATCCAGTATATTTATTTAAATCTAGCTATAACAAATAAAAAATACCTAATACCATAGAAAACAATACATTTCTTTTATTTAATTATTTGATATATCATATATATACAACAGAAGTATTTCAAGTAATATATTTGTAATTATTCAAATCAAGTAGAAAAAACAATACAATATAATCAAGCTAATTTAGGTATCAACTTGTTTCGGTAGTACTTTATTACAACGACCTAGGACAATTATTTATTTAATTTTAGTAACAACAGTTTTTCGAAATTTGAATCGGACAACGAGGACCTTTTCGGCTTTAATATATCTTTTCCTGTCGAAAAAATCCTTTCCACTGCTGCACTTGACGGAATTGAAGTGTTTAATCGGATAAATAGTTTTTTGAATGAATCGGAAGGGAAGGAAGATGTATAGTCTGTTGCTTTGAAACATTTCTTAGTGGAAGGCTGTTTTGATAAAAAGACACGTACTTGTTCATTACTTTGTTGTAGAATAGTTTTATGCATTTACTATCTTTTTCGAAACTGAACAAATTGTCTTCCTCTTCCGTGCTGGAACCGGCAGCTTCGGGTGTGCTAATTAGCCTAATTTCCATGTCACTTTTCATGCAGTCAGCAAGACGAGTCGTCAACATTTGCCGCACCTCCTCCTCCTTCTCCAGTGAATCAATCCATATCTGTTTAAAGCTAGGATTGGCGGCAGCGGCAGCGATGTAATCGTTGTTGTTGAATGCTTGTTGGAAACTCGTATGGCATAGGACTTTAAATTCATTTTTGAAATAAAAATTAGCGCTAGCGCATAGCGTTAATTTTTATTTCAAAAACTAGCGGCGCTGGTAAATGCGCTAGTAGTTTGAAAATATAGTGACGCTAGTGGTGGCGCTATTAAAAAGCTAGCGGCGCTAAAAAGCGCCTTTAGTTTTAGCGGCGTTAGTCACAGCTCTGGTAACTAGTTTAAAGGGCCATTAGAACGGTGCCAGTGCCGGGAATGCCCTGGGGAGTGTATTTCGCCTTTTAGTATTATCTGTCCTGTCTCTGTTTATAAGTTAGATCCCTATGCAAATAAATGGACCTCAGGTCAGGGTGGTTCTTCAGATCCTTGGCACATCCCAACAACTCCCTCCTTTCAACCTCACTCAGAACTTTACGTCGGTACATACCGTTTTGACCTATGGGCTTAATTTCATCAAAAATAACATCACGCTTGAGCAGTCTGAGTGCGACCTGTTGGAGCTTTGTTTTGATTTCATCCACTCCACCAGCCCCAACCCCCGTAACTACAACAGAATCTCTCCTCTTTCTCTGCTCTTCCATTTCACGCACTTCCTCCCTAATCATAACTCTCACCACCTCATCCCGCTCTCGAGGAAGGCCAGCGAAACCAGCGGGCCCTGCTCTGGAGGCCAAAACCTCCACTTGAGTTGACAAAGTCTTAACAGCATTACACAAGGTCTTAACCGTTTGGAATAGTTGATTGAACGCAGCTGAGTTCACACCACCTCTATCAGGACCAGCCGATCTACATTCAATCCATACAAAGGCTATCCCCTCACCTCCAAACTCAACAATATTTGCAACAATCCGATCAGACAGACCCAAACACATTGAACTCGCATGGAACCAGGCACCACATCGATCACAGCCAATTGCATCATTTCCAACTGCAATATTACAGGTACCACAGATAGAATCAGACAGAGAAGAGGCAGAAGCCCGAGATGACTGGCGCCCCCCAGCGCCAGACCCCTACGAGAGCCCCCGGAAGAGGAACCCCAAGGCATGACTCACCAATTACCAGAAGCGCCAACCGGTTCGCAGGTATCTCCTCTCCAATGCTCAGCAGACTCTCTCGCCAAAGTGGTCAGGTCAAGTTCATAATCAGTGTCTTCTGGATACGTCCTTCGTGAGACTGGCAATCAATCCAGAGGCCAGACTTGGGCCTATGATGCACGTTCCTTTATAGGCTTTATTTCACTTTGTTTCACTTTAGAAACCACTGGTCTGGATAGTAAAGTTTTGCCAGTTTAGGCTATTAGGGCCTATTTTCACACTTGGCGTTCACACTTATCACAGTTTAATTATTAAATGTCTCCACAAAATTCAATATTTACATTTGCTAAAATGTTTTAACAAACAAGTACTTCATTAGTTGGTCCAAGTTTTCCTTAAACAATAAGCAAGTCTTCCGTGCATGTACCAATAACACTGAATAACAAATTTTTACTTTTATTCTGTCTCAGCTACAAACAAAGCTGGTCTATATGAAGTCAATGCTGCTGATTCCGAAAATGTTATTCATTTTGGCGTATCACGCAGTTTTCATGAAATTTTGCTAAAATGTTTTAACAAACAAGTATTTGACGATTCGTTAGGTTAAGTCGTGATATTTTCGTTAGTTAGCCCTTATAAAGCTAACTAAAGAAGGCTGGGGCCCTGATTTTCAGGTGATCCCAAAATAATAATATATCTTTGTGGTGCCGCGTTTGTTAGCGGGCTAGAGATAAAGTAAAGGCCAATTTGAGGCTTTATTCAACATAAACATAGTATAGATCTGAAACACAGAAAATAATAATTAGTAAAGACTTGTTACACAGAAAACAATAATTAGTAAAGACTCATTACATTCCTCTCTTCTTTTATAATACGTGATACATTGCACGGTAAGAAACAAAACGACAAGTTCAAGATATTTTGGAAGAAAGAAGAGTCTACAAGTTTAGGCGTTGAGCTGGGTATCTGATTCGAGTGCTTCTTCTCAGAGGGGGACTCGTCTCGGAGGTTACTGACACAGGTGGGCCTCTCTCGACTTCGACTGGAGTCGCTTCGACGGGAGCTGTTGGGACCGTGTGTCGGCGGATCTCAGCGGGTTCTGAGTCGTCCGTTAGCGGGGTGGAATTGATTGGCGGACTGGGTACGGGGGGTTCATAGTGATTCGTGTCATCCGTATTGCTACGTCCCGCCGGTGCCAGGTCCCTGATGGATACGGTATCTTCTCTCCCATTCGGATGCCGTATAAACGCGTAGTTGGGGTTTGCCTCAATTAACTCAACTTCCTCGACGAGGGGGTCGTTCTTGGATCGGCGAATGAATTGGCGAAGGAGTACAGTTCCCGGAGAAGACAGCCACGTCGGTAGTGCAGAACCGGTAGAAGTACGCCGCGGGTGCGTGAATAGACGCTCGTGAGGAGTTTCGTTCGTGGCCGTACACAGCAGCGATCTAATCGAGTGCAGCGCGTCTGGTAGGACGGACTCCCATTGCGACATCGGCAACCCGCGATCTTCTATGGCTAGTTTGATGGTGTTCATGATGATTCCATTGTAACGTTCGCATTGCCCGTTTCCTTGGGGGTGATACGGCGTTGTGCGACTAGTCGCGATACCATGTTTAGTTAGGAACAGTTTTAGTTCCGAAGACATAAACGATGTCCCTCGATCTGTGTGGATGTAAGAGGGAGTTCCGAAGGTAGAAAATAACTCGGTGAGACGGGCGATAACGGTTGACGTGTTCGTATCACGGCACGGGAAGGCAAAAGGAAAGCGTGAATACTCGTCGATTACTGTTAGGATGTAAGGTCGCGAAGTTGCGCTCGGAAGCGGGCCTTTAAAGTCGATGTTAAGTCGGTCAAACGGGGACATGGCCCGTATTAAGTGACTAACTTCTGGTTTATAGTACTGTGGCTTACATTTAGCGCATGTTTGGCATTCCGACGTAACTCGTTTGATGTCATCCACTGAGAATGGTAGGTTCCTAGCTCTCACAAAATGAGTCATTCGGCGGACTCCTGGGTGTATCAGATTAACATGCAGCTGGGCGAGGGATATTCTTGGAGTAGCAGCGCAAAAGGATCGCGACAATGCGTCTGCGGCTCGGTTCTCGGGGCCCGGTCTGTATTTTATTGTGAATGAGTAGCCGGCTAGTTCTACACGCCAACGGAGAATCTTATCGTTCTTAATACGACCAGTAGCTTTTCCATCGAACATGAAAGATACGCTCCGCTGGTCGGTGACGACAGTAAAGTGTCGATAAGCTAAGAAGTGCTTCCACTTGCGAATGGATTCGATTACAGCGTATGCCTCCTTTTCAACGATGTGATGGCGACGTTCTGTGTTATTCAGAGCGCGAGAAAAGAACGCCACCGGGCGGCCGTTCTGGGTGAGGGTGGCTCCGATTGCTGAAGAGGAAGCGTCCGTCTCCACAGTGAACGGCAGTTCTTCATCGATTGAACCGACGACAGCTTTCGAGATATCATCTTTGAGTGTTTGGATCGTTGATACTTCCTCGCGAGTTAATGGGAATGATGAAACGTTGAGCAGAGGTTTGATCTTGAGGGAATAGTTCTGAATCCATTTAGCATAGTATGCGAATAGTCCGATTACGCGTTGTAGAGACGACTTGTTGCGAGGAGTTTGAAGTTCTTGTAGTGGCCGGAGGCGTTCGGGATCGGGCCGCAATACGCCATGAGAGATAGAATATCCGAGCAGGTGCACTGATGTCATCGAAAGCTTGCATTTTTCCTTGTTTAGACTCAGATTTACTCGTTTAGCGGCTTCCCAGAAATGTCGAAGGTTCTCATCGTGCTCTTCCCAAGTGGTTCCGCAGATGGTGAGATCGTCGAGGTAGGCGTATGTTGATGATAAGTTGTTCGAGGATATGAATTCGTTCATGACGCGCTGGAAGGCCGCGGCTCCGTTAGTTACTCCCATAGGGATCCTTCTGAATTGGTATAGATTTCCGTCAGCCTCGAATGCTGTGAAAGGTCGTTCAGACGGATCGATTTCTACCTGGTAGTATGCGCTTGACAGATCAATTACGCTGTAGTATTTGTGTTGTGAGACTTTGTTGGCTATATCATCGATTCGCGGAAGAGGATATGCATCTAGCATGGTAAATCGGTTGACGGTTTGAGAGAAATCGATTACCATGCGTTTTTTTTTTGTTTCGGTAGATGTGATGACTACTTGAGCACGCCAGGGTGAGTTACTGGGTTCAATTATCTCATCCCTGAGTAGCTTTTCGATTTCTTTCCCAATGAAAATTTTGTCCTCAGAGCAAAATCGTCTGGACTTCGTGGCGATGGGACGACAATCGGCAGTTAAGTTGCCGAATAGTGGTGGGGCTGAAATTCTTGATCGAGTAAGGCCGCATATATGGAGTGCTGGCTCCGGACCTCCGAAATTGATGTTCAATTCCTTGTGTCTGATTAAGAATGGGGTACCGAGTATTATGTCAGCGCACAGATCCGACAAGACGGATAGTTCGAGCTTTTCGTAGTCGCGGTCTCCCATCGTAACCTTCACTGTACATCGACCTGAGATGGCTGCGGATAGATTAGGCGAAGCCATTGATACGACGCCCGAGTGCGGAAGAATGGGCAGCTCTAAGTGTTTGGCTAGATCCTCACGAATGAAGTTGTCCGAGCTGCCAGTATCCAACAAGGCGAGACACGAACGGCCGTTGACGAGGATATCGACTGTTGAGTTGGTAGGCATGGAGGAGCTACACGATAGAGTGGTACTAATGGTCGCTAATGCTGCGGCTGAATGAGACGCTGTGGTTTTATCCTGTTTTTGACGTGCCGAGGAAGTACTTGAGCGGCAGACTTTGGCCCAGTGGCCGGTCTTTTCACATTTCGCACAGATAGAATCCTTTGCTGGACACCTGCTTCGTGGGTGGCGTCGAGACCCGCAGAAGAAGCACAGAGCGGCTTTGTTGTCGAAATTCGTAGCGGCTGAAGAGTTTGGGAGATCGTCTTCTTGGACGCAGGCAGGCCGGGCAGAGTCAGTAGTCGGCGACGGTTCGTGGCGAGAGCCAGTGGCTGCAACAGCACCGTAATGAGTGAGGTACGATTCTGAGTTTTTCTGGGCCTGATCTAATGTTCGAGCCTGGACGATAGCCTTTTCCAGTGAGAGTGTGTCATTTTCGAGTAAGCGGGTACGGATGGCGCTATCTCTAATTCCTCGGATGAAAGCGTCTCTCACAGATGAACTCCTGTTTTCGTCGGCGGAAACCGATTTGAAGTTGCAGTCATTGGCTAGTTGTTGAAGAATTTGCAAGTACTCATCGAGGGTTTCCTCGGGCTTTTGGTGACGGGTGGACAACAGGTGGCGAGCGCATACCTCGTTTGGCTTCTTGACGTAGGTGGCCTCTAAGGCTGCCATGGCATCCTCATAAGTAGAGCAGTCTTGAATGATATCAGCGACATCGGGGCCGATATGTATGAATAGAACCTCCAATTTATTGGGGTTGTGTTCGGCGATAGTACTCAAGAAATATTTGAATCCGCGCGACCATAATTTCCATAGTTTCCCAGCTTGGGGAGAATTCGGAGAAGTAATAAATTTATCCGGGCGAATCACCTTCTCCATGATATAGTAAGATTACTGGATGAATATTTGCTTGCTGTATCTGAAAGGCCGACTGAATGGCTGATTGAAATGTTGAATAAATTGTGGTGCCGCGTTTGTTAGCGGGCTAGATAAAGTAAAGGCCAATTTGAGGCTTTATTCAACATAAACATAGTATAGATCTGAAACACAGAAAACAATAATTAGTAAAGACTTGTTACACAGAAAACAATAATTAGTGAAGACTCATTACAAGCTTTGATACTGTTTGTATACATGGATTTGCTTTACAGCAGCAAAAGTTCCTTGAAGTCATATTGCTTACAGGAAGGAATTTTGATAAAGCGGGACATTTAAGTCCATTATCTCCCAAAGTGGGACGTTTCTGCGTTCCCTAAAGTTTCTTGGGGACAGTGGGACTGCTCTATTTGCTGTTAAACGGTAATCCCCACATAACAGCACGGACTTGTCACTGTAGGGTAGGTTGATTTTGGAACTGTGATCTTGGACTAGTCTAGATAGAAAGGTATTAATGTATAAAAAACGTTGCACCAACTCATATTTGTGAACATGATTGTATTTTTTGAGGATTGTTAATTTTTTTAAGTTGTAAAATTACCGAATTTTACGCGTAAAATCGCGCGTGCGGCATTCGCACAATGTAAACAAACAAAATATCGGACCTTATTTCATCAAAATAATCAATTAAAATTCGGCTTTTTTAACAAAACGATGCTTGACACTTATTGTAAATGCATTATAGATGTTTATTAGTTTATTATTTTGTATTTCTTAATGATTTACCTATAAAATGTGTATTAAATTAAGCTATTTTATGATGCGTTCATTTAATTGTGTTTATTTTCAGATATTTCATAAAAATGGGTAAAAAACGGAAGTCTGCAGTGTTAACTCGAAGTGATAGTGCCAAAAAAATTCAGTGGCCAGCCTTCCCCTTTGGATAAAACAGAGCCTCCTACCCTCCGCCAAGTTATTCAGTACAGTTATTTCCTCCAAAACAGCCACCCGGACTTGAAAGACTATGATATTGCTAAAATAATAGCAAAGGATGTGATTGAGATCTGGCAGGCTGCCCCTGTATGAGGAATATTATGTAGTGAAATTGGTGGATAAAGTGTGCTTCAAGAAAGCAAAAGAGATAAACAGGAAATCTCTTTCTACAGTCCAGGAGCAGAATCTGGAGGAAAAGCTGGATAAACTTTTTGACATTTCTGCTTGCACCTGTAAGCTACCTGTTCGTCCCTGTGATGACAATGCTGTGAAGTGCAAGAAAGAAAATTGTCAAACACAGCACATAATCTGCACTTGTTCTCCCAGTAAGAAGGTAATGCTATTATTTTTTAAACTTTTAACTGGCCTAACTTAGTGCGATTAGGTGCCTTTTAAATGGAAAGAAATTCAATGCTTGTAATTGAAAAATATCCGCATTTTCCTCCTGTAATCTTCCTTCCCCCCCCCTGGTAATAGAAATTAATAATAATTTTTTTTTCAGGATTTTATCTCTTATTTTAGATCCGCTGTTTAATATACTTTAATATTTCAGGTTCCAGTAGAGGAGAGGAATACTTGAGGGATCAGAGGGCCAAAAGAGAACCCAAGGGCTCTTTCCAGCTGGGATCTGTGGATAAAGCTGCTGTGAAGAGAGACCAGAGGGCTGCAGCTGAAGCAGAAAGATTACAGAGCCAGATTCAACAGCAGCAGGAAGTGGATTTGGCCACTTTGCCTCCACACCTTCACAAGATATTTCTTTTGAATCCAGCTCAGGAGAATCAGGAGAGGTAAATATTTTTTTTCTAATATCTTATCCCATTTTTACCCAAATTTATCCCTACTTTTTGTCCCTATTTCCCCATTTTCGCTTTAGTAATTTATTCTTTTTTTCGCCCATTCACCGACTTTTTACCTGAATGTTTACCCATTTTTCCCCCTATTTTCCCACTTTTTTCCCCCATTTTCGTTTAAGTAATTTATTCTTATTTCCGCCCATTTTCGTCGATTTTTACCCATATTTTTCCCTACTTTTTCCCCTATTTTCCTCCATTTCGCTTTAGTAATTTATTTTTATTTTCATTTCAGCCATCTGGTGGTGAAGCTGAAGAGTTCAAGCCAAGGAGGCACCCAAGTGGAGGTACAGCTGTTTGAAAACTCCCAGATATGCCATGGAACTGATCAGGGGTGATGTTTCTTCCAATCTTGGGGCAAGTCTTGCTAATGCCTTCCTCCTGGACTTACAAGCTATGGACCTGCTTAAGCCTGGCCTTGATGTGAAACAGATAATAGTTGATAAATCGAAAATGGATAGGGAAAAAAGCTAGAATGAAAGTGAAAAGTGATGAAAAACACAATGAGGTCTGGAAAAAGTTAGTCTGTATTGGGGTTGATGGGAAAGTTGGCAAGAACACTTTGCTGTACAGAGAAGTTAAGGATGAAAATGGGGAGACTAAGCTGAAGAAAGGAAAGGGACAAGAGCACCACTTGACTTTCACAAAGGAGCCGGGAACTGAAAGTGGAACATATCTTACTCACAGAGTCATCCCAATTAAAGGTGCGACTGGAGTTCTTCTTGGTGAAGAAGTTGCTAGTGTCTTGGAGGAGTTTAACAGTGTTCATACCCTGAAAGCTGTCCTCCTTGACAACACAAATACAAACACTGGCTGGGAGGGAGGCCTTGTAACAGCTCTGGAAAATAAAATTGAGCGGAAATTGCACACCATTGGCTGTTCACTCCATCAGAATGAGCTTCCTTTCAGAGCTGTTTTCAAGCATCTTGAGGGCAGTACCAAAAGTCCCACTGCTTTCACTGGTCCGCTGGAAAAACTGTGAAATTGACTACCAAGATCTGCCACAAGTGGAATTCACCAAACTCAGGGGGCCCCTGGATGACATGGAATTTGCTGAGGAGACACTGAATGATCTCAGTAGCGACCAGAGGCTTCTTTTGGAGTATGTGCGTGGAATTTCCAGGGGCAAAGTCAACTCAAGATTTGCTGCCTGGAAAATTGGACCATTAAACCATGCAAGATGATTGACTTTGGCAATTAGATTGATGTGTCTGTGGACCAGAGGTGCTTACCCTCCAGAACTACAGGATAAGCTTTACCAGGCCATCAAGTTCATTGTGGAAGTGTATGCAGTCAGTTGGTTTGAGATCAAAAGGGACAGCAAGTTCCACAATCAGCAGCTGTACATCTTCAACATGATCCAGAGGATCAAGCAGCAGTCTGAAGAAATCTAGGGTGTTGCTTTCAAGAACCTGAAGTACAATGCTTTTGCCTTACTGCCCGAGAATGTGCTGTACTCCATGATGAAGTCTGATGACTTGGAAGTGAGAGAAGCTGCTCTCAAGAAAATTCTGTCATCAGGTAAGCATTTATTAATTTTAAAAAATGTGAAAAAAAAAATTTGATTATGGGGATTTATTTAATAAAAAAAAGGCCCGAGTTCTATAAATCCCCATAATCCCATCATCGAATTTTTTTTTCACATTTTCTTATCCCAATTCCCCCCCTCCCCTCTGATAATGGAAATAATCTTACCTTCTTTCTGAAAAAAAAATTTGATTATGGGGATTTATAGAAGTTTTTTTTTTTTTTTAATTTAAGTTAAATTAAATCAGCAATTCTGAGACTAATAGGGATTAAATCTTAAACTGGAATAAAAAATAAATTAATTATTATTCTTTCAGAAGTGGGAAGCCAGCCAAGAAGAGGCTGAAGAAGATCACAGCCATCAACATTGAAGCTACCTACTGGTCAGAACTAATCAACCTTTCTCAAAGTGGCATCTGTGAACCTGCTCTCACAGAAGACTTTTCTGACCAGGAGCTTTAAGAAGCATTGCTGAATGGCACCAAGCTGGAGCTGCCTGATCTGCCTTCACATTCTCAGAGTGTTGAAAGGGCCGTGAAGCTGACATCTGAAGCTTTCCATACTGTTTATGGACTCGAATCAAGGCACAAACACATTCTGGCCAAAGCCCTAAGCCGCCAGATGAGGCCTTCCTTTGCTTCTAAGGGCTATTACAGTGAAAATTATGATGATATTGGGATCTAAATGTGTCTATTTGACTCTGTACATGTTTTTTTTTACTTTTTTTTCAATAAAATTGTAACTTTTTTCAGGATTTTTTTCAGCCGAAAATTGCGAAAACGCGGTATTTTTCGGTACGATTTTTTGACGATATTTGAAACGGTTTCCGCAAACAACGGTTAAAGCTAGGGATCTGAAATTTTTGTCAGTTATTATCATATTAAGCCTGACTATCTCGACTAGTCCAAAGTCGATATCTAAACAAATGCGGAAAATCAAACTACCTTAATAAGCATCAACCAGGACGTTGGCAGGGAGATTTCATATGATGATGTTTTTGATGATTTCGCCCATAAAAAATCTAGGAGGCAAAAATTTTGAAGATACAAACTGTTCTGTATAACTGTTAGCTATTACACGATTGTATCGTAGAGTTAGTAATTGTTTAGTAGTTGATAATTGCATAATTTTTTTATACATAGTTCTGTGTCATTTATTCTAAATAATTTTCAAGAATTTCATGAAGATTATTTTTCTGTTTGTCTTCTGAAAGTACATATTTGTTGTTTTGGACAAATGTTTCATTAAAATTGTTTCATAATTGTTTTTATTAACACAGCCATTTGTGTGTGTGTGTGTGCTGAGGTGATGTAGTAAGGCGTGAGTTGGTGGATGGAGGGGTGGGTCCAAAAATGGGTTATACTGCTTAGGGCCCCCTAATGGCTAGAAACGGCCTTGTTTGGAAGGCTTTTCCTCCTGTTTAGCGTTTGAATTAGTAGGTTAGTTATATTTTCCGCATACCTCTTATTTGTCTGTCTAGTAGGATCATTAGGTCTGCCAGGCCTAGAAGATTTAAAGCTATTTACGTGTTGGGCTTTACTACTGTGACTGCCAAAAGCTCTAACATCTTTAGCAGCTGCTTCTCTAGCCGCAGCTATTTCTACAGCCTGACTAAAAGCTAGGTCCTGTATAGCTAATAGGGCTCTCTGGGTAGACTCTCTTTGAGAACCCATTACAAACCTATCTCTTAGCATTTCTTCTAATTTGTCCCCAAATTTACAAGTAGGGCTATGGCTTTTTATTCCTGCAACAAACTCTGCAATGCTTTCATTTACCGTCTGATGCCTCGAATAAAATTTGAAACGTTCATAGATGAGAACTACTCGGGGTTTGTAGTGATCGGTTAGGGCCTGTACCAATTCACTATAGGTGCAAGTTTCAGGTGCTTCAGGAGCAACTAGGTCCGTAACTAAGCCAAACGTTCTAGGGCCTATTATAGTTAAAAAGGTAGGTACTTTCTTTGCATCAGGAATGGAATTTGCCTCGAAAAACAACCTCACCCTAGTGGCATAAGCTTCGAAGTCTTCCCCAGATTCTTCGTAGGGGCTTATATGGCCAATCACCGACATGCTAGAACAAAACCGATTTAGGCCAAATAACGTGAAGTAGGTTAGATTTGGGTTAAATTTGATCTAGTTACTCCCCAGTTAGGGCTGAATAGTAAATTGTATTAGAGTTAGGGCTGGGTAGGAATTAGTTTTAGAGTTAGGGCTGAGTAGGAATTAGTTTTAGAGTTAGGCCGGCGAGACCTAAGCTATAGTACGGTTGCTTACCCACACAAACAAACCAAATCGGACGGCCCACTAGGCTACATCCAATTTTCCAAACAACCACTTGAACCCAATAAGCCAAATTAAATCAATAAGCCAAATTAAATCCAATGAACCAATTTAAACCAATGAACCAAACTTAATCCAATGAGCCATGTTAAATCCAATGAACCAAGTTGAATCCAATGAGCCTAATTGAATCCCATGAGCTTAATTGAATCCCATCCTCGTCGCCAAATGTAATAGCTTGGGGTTAGATACCCACACTAAGTTAGTAGGTTTCTAAACAACAAACAAAGGCACTTACTGGTGCGTTGAATTAGATATTCTTTGGGCCTACAATAGATTTCTGCGTCCCACAAGCAACCTACCTAACTCTCTCTAACTTTACTAATTTAGAAGCTATAGACATTTCCCCTACACTCTTATTACTTACTGACAACTTTCTACCCCATTTTGTCACCTTAGAAACATCACCAAATTACACTTAGCACCAATGATTAGGTTAGATATGAATAACCATGCTCTAGGCCAGCCAAAACAATACGAACAGCCGCGTTGCTCCGTTTATCCCTTCGTGTTGCCATTTAGCTAGCTTTTAGTGATTTTTCCCTGTAGAGTATATACATATATATACACACACACACGTCACCTCAGATTCAAAGGTTTCTTGAGGTTTTCTAGTCCAATTTGAGAGCGAGAGTTATTGTGAAAAAACTATACAGGGCTATGGATTGATTGCCTGTTGATCCTCATCCATTGAAAATTTCCAGCAGATTTCACTGGAGAGTTAACGACAAAAACCCTACGTTTTTTCGTTAGAGAGTTATGCATGTGGAGGTCTTCAAAGAACCTCGTTAAGTAATGTTTTTATTGGTTAATGTTAAATTTATTTGCCTTCGGTAATTTAGCTCTGCCTAATGGTAAAGAAAGAAATTACCTTACCTTATTATTTCGTTGGGTCTCGCTTCTGGTTGTAGGGCGCGAAGATCTTTTTCGATGTAGCCGCTATACGATGGAGTTACAAACTTACACAACAAGTTGGTTTAATTTAATTAATATAGGCAATCAACTACAGTTAAATTCCTGAAGGTATAGGCCTATCCTTTTGAGTTATTAGGTTTATATTACTTGTTATTCACTCAGAACTTATAGGAAGATTAAGTACACCTTCCTTGCTTAAAAGCATTGCTTAACATAAGCATCTCTCAGTGCCGCAAAAATATAAATCTTCTCTTGGAATTCGCTGATTTTACAAAGTTCGTTGACTCTTCTCTCGAAATAATTTTCATGAGTCAGCAATGGAAAAATTTTATAGGAAATAATTCGTTTTTCTTGTTGTTATGTGGACCCAATGACTCCATATTGGGTGCTATGTATGACAATTATTTTCATTCCCAATAGACTATGTCGCCAATCCGAGGCAATTTTGTAGATATTTAATTCAATGAATTAATAATTTGTATTTAATTAAGAAATAAAGGTATTATATACGATACCATATTGTAAGCATATATAGTTTTTCCATATACTGGGGGAGGGGGGGGGGAAGAAAAAGGATCAAATGTAGAATTCGGACCCCAGCCTTCTTTAGTTAGCTTTATAAGGCTAACTAACGAAAATATCATGACCTAACCTAACCAATCGTCAAGGGCGTACAGTTAACCTAACGATTGGTTAGGTTAGGTCGTGATATTTTCGTTAGTTAGCCTTATAAAGCTAACTAAAGAAGGCTGGGGTCCGAATTCTACATTTGATCCAAGAAAAATTTATGTTATAAATATCATTTTTTGATAAACAGTGTTTTTTAAACCATGTAAAATGAGTTAAAAGGAATGAAATAGGAACTTATAACTCAAGACCTATTTAAATATAAAAGTTCAAGAGACCAACTTCTCAAGTTTAGTTAAAGTTGTGTCAATCAGTTTAACTTCCCATAGGTACAGGAAGTTAATGGAATTAAAGTAAAGTTATTAAGCATTTTAACTTTGCTCATTATTTGTGTAAGTTTTATACGTCACCAGTTTTTAAATGCTGGTTTACTAATGTTGTTTTGGAGTTTTGCCAGGTTTTGTTAACGATTTATGTTTTAAAGTGACTTCTACGTTGGTGAGTTAATTGAAATGTACTGTACTTCTATGTTGTGTTGTTTGGTTAAATGAGTTTGTACTGTATTCAAATCTCCTACCACTTCAGACTAGTCAATACCCGTAGTTTTAGTAGAGTAAATGTTACTCCTGTACAAGTAGATCTGGAAGGCTTGGAGCTTTGAATTCTGTACTGGTTTTGTGTTGTTTGGTCCATGGTCAAGGTAGGCCACAAGACCATTGTTGAATAGTTTTGGCTATGGCCAAAGTAGGCCATAAGCCCCTTGTTGAATAGTTCAGGGATATGGCCAATTTAGGCCATAAACCCCTTGTTGAATAGGACTTAGAACAGGTGCCTATATGTCAAATAGGACTTAGAATAGGTTGCGCCTATATGTCTACAGTAGGCCATAAGACCCTATATGTCTAAAGTAGGCCATAAGGCCCTTGTTGAATAGTTTGGGCTATGGCTAGGGTGACCAGATTTTTGCGATCCCAATGCGGGACGGATCCATTGGTACACTAATATACTCGTATGATATCTCGATAACTCTCCACAGGTCAACCAATACCTTTTAAAAGCATTTTGCAGCACTCTATAGGCATTTTACTTTATCTTTCAAAGATATATAACGGACAAATAATTGTACTACCAAAAAGTAATTTTATATAGTTTACTTACCTAATTTATTGAAAAACATTTTATTTAATTGCACTTGGCACTGGAATGTATTTTCTTAAGGAGAGGTATTTCTTTGTTCAGATATTCACAAAATTCAAGGCAACTCATCTCGTAATTACATATCATTAATAACGCTGCTTTTAGAGTAGGCCCCCTATTTATATTTAACCGACTTTTTTTTTCTGTCCAAAAGTTATTCATTATGGAAAATACCCTCTCTGTTGGAGCATTTGATCCAGGTAAACTCAAACAGAATTCTATTACCTTGGAAATGTTTTCAAAGGGAATTTTCTGACTCTTGAAATGTGTAAATATTTCTACCCACCTACTGTCAACTTCCAGTTCCATGTCATTCCATTCTTTAATTCTTTCTGATGTTAAAAAATTTTTTGCACAAGTTACTTCATCAAATAGTTCACTGTCATTTAAAGGGAAATCGGACTTCCTTTCAAGAATGAATTCGATGCTTTCTTTAACTTCACTCCAGGAGATTAAGTTGCGAAAAGAATCCAATTAAAAATTTTTACTTCTTCAAAATGCTGACACCACTCATTCAAATATTCTACACACATAGCATAGAATGAAGAAGCTGTATTTTTGAAACTTTCTATATCCTTTCCTTGTCTCTTTAATTAAATCCTTTAACATTTTATCCACAGTAAAGGGTAAAAATGACTCCTGTTTTCTTTCAGTTAATTTTAGCTTTAAGTCCTTAAGAACACAGGCTATTTCTGGCAAGGAAGCCTTTTGAGATTCAACTTTTAAGATGTAATCATGGAATAATGAACTCTGATTGTGTACAAAATACAGAAATGCCTCAGCATAAAGGTTCTCAAAAAACTGTCCGAGAATAGTAGGACATTTTTCATGTGACTGAAAATACACTTTCAAAGGTTTGAATAGCCGAAGAACCCTTTCGATGGCTGGCCTCAAAGCCAGCCACCTGGTTTTACTGTATCCTAATATATTTTGAAACTCCACGCCAACAAAATCACATATATCTTTCAGTTCTTCCACTCTGACTGTATAAATGTAAAAGAATGAGTAGATTTTCACAACTATCACTTCCACATCAATAGGCAGACAGTCACATGAACTTTTCATGCAATTATTCAAAATATGGGCTGGACAATTGACACCAATTAATTTTCTACCCAAACTTTGCTGTAGCCTGAAGAAAACATTATTTTTGCCACCTCTTGATGACCCCCCAAAGTTAGTGTTTGTATTGTCAGCACATAATGCCAGTATTTTATTTGTCAGCTGATGAGAATCTAAAGTTCTGTGCATGAAATTAAATATTATTTCAGATGTCTCTCCAGCTAAACTTGTCACCTCTAGGATTTTTACCTTAACTCCCTTTGTCGGTAAAAAATACCTAACCAATAAAAGGCATACTTTGACATTCCATGGTTCGTACAATCACTGTAAATTGTTATGCAGTTGGAAAGTGAAAGATCGTCTTTTAATGATTGCAGAACATCAGGTTGAAAGACATTAGTTAAAATTGCCTCTGTTTTAGTACGAGCGCAAGAAAATGTCTTATTGAAGCATCTTCTGATTAGTTTTGAAGTGCAGTCTGTAGATCGAAAAGATAGGTTGTGTTTGATTGAATGGTAAGTCCAAGTTCCTTCAGCTACTGCTACACTTTTTTTCTCTTCATCAAAATATTTACTCTGTAAAAACGTTGTCAAAGGCCTATTTGATGAAGCGCAGGCATCAGCTTCTTTATGCTTAGTTGAGTTTAAATGACGTTTAATGTCACATTTCCCACCACTTGCAATTGAAAATGTAGAAAAATATTTAATACATTTCACCATGCTCTCACTCTTTGCTTTTTTAATAAAAGGATATTCTTTTTCTAAATCTTCATTGAAAGTGCACTTTCTTTTTTAAGTCATTTTTAAAATGTATGGGTACTCTGACAATTAAATAACACGTCAACACCATTATAATTCAAAATTTTAACTGACGAGCGTCGGCCGTCGAGGTCTGTCGTACTGGAGGTTTCAAAAACATTTTAAAACGTTTATGAGGGGATGCGCGGATGCCAGATCTACGATAATGAATACAAATTACATTTCATTTGTACGAAAATTGCATAAATACAAGAATGCGGGACATTGCATTGTCCCGCATTGTTCAATGTTTTTTGCGGGACAGTCCTGCAAAATGCAGGACGTCTGGTGACCCCAGCTATGGCCAAAGTAGGCCATAAGACCGCTGTTGAATAGTTTGGCCCATGGCCAAGGTAGGCCATAAGACCCTTTATTTGTTTGTATGTGTCACTGTCTGACCATATAATTTTTGGCACAAAATTATGTGCACAGAACCAGAGTGCAGCAATAAAAGCCTTTACTCTCCGATCATTGGTTATGTTCAGATAGGTTGTTGTGTTTGTGGCACATGTAAAGAGTACAGTGTATATATATATATATATATATATATACACAAAGGTGGGCACCCGGGCCTCAAAAAGGACCGACGGTCCCGGTCCTTGCCTCAAACTGGACCGACGGTCCCGGTCACGGTCCTTTCTGAATATAGGACCTAGGAACGACTCGGTCCTCGGTCCTTATATATAATATAAGTGAAAAATTTGATTAAAATGAAAAATTGCCGGGATTGCCGGGTTCAGTTCTTCCGCTAAGAGCTCCAGTTGCTTGACTTGAAGTTGAAGCACTAACATCAGTAGATTCTTCGTCTCCTCCAGGTGTTGAAACAAGTTTCAGTTCAGTCTCAGTCTCTTTCTGAGTCTTCTGGAGGAAACGATCCATCTTCTTTAGAACTTCAAATAATCACTAAACACACTAAAATCACTAAAAAAGACCGTCGGAATTGTTTGAAAATGGACCGTCGCTCCTCATTTCGGTCCTCACTGAGAAAAGGACCGACTTTCCCGCTCACGGTCCTTAAAAAGGACCGAGTTCCTGGAGTTCGGTCCTTTTGGAACTCGGTCCTGCCCACCTTTGTGTGTATATATATATATATATATATTTTTTTTTGCATTCCTCTGAATGCAGTTCGTCTTCAGAACTTGGATTCACCACTCTAGTGAAGTCAATATCCGTAGTTCTGATGGAGTAAATTGATGAAATCTGTTGAGTGATTCTTCTTTAAAAGAAGAATTGGATGCTTGGAGTTGTATGGAGTGTATATATTTATATACTGTATGTATACTGTGTATGTGTATATTTTGTTGTTGGATTTTATTTTTGAGTTTTTTGTTAGGTTAACCAATTTGGCTGAGCAAAGATCCTCAAATGTTGCATTTGAGACCCTTCTATCAAGCCTTGTCTGTTTTATGCCTATATGTGAAATAGGACTTAGAATGTTGCTCCTATATGTGAAATAGGACTTAAAATAGGTTGCGCCTATATGTCAAACAGGACTTAGAGTAGCAAAACCTATCATTCGTGGGTTAACATTCATTCAGAAAAAGAGAGAGAAAGACTCACCATCATCATCCGCCGGCCACTGCTGACAAGTCGGAAAAATAGTTGAAGAGAATAGGAAAAGGGTGAAAGATCAAAAGAAGTAAAATAAGAACGCTTACAAACCATGCAAACACAGTCTTAACTCAAACACTGTCATACCATGCAAACTACAGACATGCAAGTAAAGAGAGGATAAGAAAAGAAAAAAGAAAAAAGAAGTATGAAGAGTATAACAAAAAGTGGGTTAGTTTACGCTAAGAGGCTACATCTAAGTTCATGTTAGTCTAATTTTTTTTAAATTTTATTGCTGGCATATTACACGCTGGCATGTCACAAGCTGGCATTAATCGTCAACAGACTCATCTTCGACCATTTCCCCCAGAGCTCCTGTTGCTAATTATTTTATTATTTTAAACGACGTTAATATTTTTAAAATGCTTATCTAAACGGTTTTTAAACATATTAACGCTGGTAGAGTTCACGATGGACGAGGGAAGATTATTCCCTTTATCAATTACTTTAAATGTAAAAAAGTTTTTAGCGATGTTAGTAATGAAACGTCTGCCACGTAATTTAAATCCATTATTACGAGTATTGCTATTATCGAGAGTGAACATTTGTCAAAATTTACGTTATCAATTTTATTAACAATTTTGAAAACTTCAATAAGCTCCCCCTTAATCTCCTAGTTTCGTGTGAATGCAAGTCTAACTCTTTAATCCTATCTTGGTAAGACTTGTTGCGTAGTGACGGAATTAGTTTCGTGGCGCGTCGCTGAATCCTTTCCAACCTATCAATATCCTCACCCAAATACGGGCACCAAAACTGAACGGCATATTCTTAGTGAGGCCTGATTAGGGACTTGTAAAGGGGCAATATTATATTCTTCGATTTAAATTCGAAATTACGCGCTATGAAACCTAACATTCTATTAGCTTTTGCGCAAGACTCCGGGCACTGGTTCCTAACTTTTAAACCCTTAGATACGCGTAGGCGTAAATCTACTTCGTAGTCAACACTCGCTCACTGTCTATCATCCATCGTGTACGTGTAATTGTTGTTACGAGAACCTATTTGCAAAACTTTACATTTGTCTACGTTCAATTGCATCTGCCACTTATCCATCCACTCCATAATCCTATTTACAGCGTCTTGGAGCCTATTTCTATCATCCACGTTAAGAACTTTACCGCCTATTTTAGTATCATCCACGAATTTTGACACGTTACTGGTCAAGCCTACATCCAGGGCCGGCGAGAGCTGCCTCGGGCCCCGGGGAAGGATTGGTATATGGCCCCCCCCCTTGTTTACTCAGTATTTTATTATGAATGTTTTTTGTGTACATAACAAGCAAACTGATTATATGTCCAAGTCACTATTCAAAACATACAGTCTGATAATCTCTATAAAATGTATGTTCATTAATTATATTTCTTCTCTGTTATTTAATCAATTACTTTATTAATATTTTTAGATTTTATCCCCCCTCTTTCCAGGCCCCGGGAATATAATCCGGCTTCCCCGCCCTCTCGGCGGCCCTGCGTACATCTATGTCGTTAATGTAGATTACAAATAACAATGGGTTTAACACTGAACCCTGAGGGACACTGCTACCTGCATCCAACCACTCCGATTCCCAACCATTAACAACGACCTTCTATTTCCTGGCACGAAGCCATTCCTCTAACCAGTTAGCAACCTGACCGCGTATACCGTGCGTTTTAACCTTCGCAATTAATTTTCTATGCGGAACTGTATCGAACGCTTTTTTAAAGTCTAAATAAATAACGTCAGCCACTCTATGAATATCGTATTCGCGCACTATTTCGTTATAAAACTCTAACAAATTAGTTAAACAAAATTTATGGTGTCGAAACCCATGCTGACTACTATTAATCAAATCGCGACTTTCTAAATGATCGACGATACGATCCCTCACTACGGATTCCAAAAGTTTACCGACAATTGACGTTAAGCTAATAGGCCTATAATTGCTAGTTACTGTGCGGTCGCCTTTTTTAAAACTGTGCGTAACGTTAGGTAATTTGAAGACTTCAGGAATAATCCCCGCTTCTAGTGACTTATTAAAAATTTTTGTTAATGGTTCTACGATAACGTCTTTAAAATCTTTCAAATGTCTACGATAAAGCATGTCAGGGCCTGGAGCCTTGCTAACTTTTAGCTTATCGATATAATGCGCAATCTCACGCTCGTAAACAGTTATGTCATTCAAAATAGTCTCGCTACTAAATGGAACGATATCGTCCACGTCTACGGTAAAAACTGTCGCAAAAAGTTGTTAAAAATACCCGCCATCGCCTGAGCGTCGGAAGCCAAATCGCCGTTAGCGTCCACTAGAGGGCCTATTTATCTTTTATCGACTTACGATTATTGACGTAGTCAAAAAACGTTTTCGAATTATGTTTACTATCCGCAGCTACAAGTATCTCAAAATTACGCTTAACATTCCTAACAGATCTTTTAATCTGACATCTAAGCTCGATATATCTATCAAAGTTGGCTACCGTGCCATTGCGCTTATTAAGTCTATACACTCTGTTACGCTCGTTTATGAACTCACCTATTTCCCTAGTCCACCACTTGGGTCTACCATGATTACAAACTTGGGCCTACGCGGAATAAACTCCCTTTCGATATTCAAAAAACTTTCTTTAAACACCTCCAATGAAAATTTGCGTCATTACTCATAAATAAATTACCCCAGTCCACTACTCTCATCCTATCCGCAAAACTATCAAAAATAGCCCTACGAAAATCAGGGACTTCTATTACGTTACTATCCTTACTGTTTTCTACCAATAGCTTAAACCTAATAATTTGGTGATCACTACATCCCAAACTCTCACCTACTTCCAAACCTTCGACTATAATAATATTTATTATATTTTCGTTGTTTGTCATCACCACGTCTAAACTATTGTCATCGTGCGTTGGTTCGGTAACCATCTGTCGTAAAAAATTATCTTCCATGAACTCAATCAGTCTTGGGCAGTTAAAGTCTCCGACAATTGCAGTATACTATCTCAATTATTAATAAAGTAAGAAGTGTGTAAAATCTAGTATTGGTATCGAGGGGTTGAACGAGAGGTCTATAAACAACAACGAAATTAAAGCTAATACTACGCGCCCTAACTTCAATGTATATCGCATTAATTTCTGCTGGAAAATCTATCTTAGCCTCGATAGCCCTAAGGGAATTACGAATGTACAACAAAACGCCGCCACCAATCCTATGTAACCTATCATTAGTAAAAAGTTTAAAACCGGCTATACCAAGTTCCCCCAACAAGTCCCGAGTTACGGTATTTAACCACGTTTTGGTTATAGCAACTCTATCGTAGTTCCCGGAATAACTTATTCCCTTAAATTCATTAAATTTATTTCTTATACTAGGCGCGTTACAATAAAAGACGTTTTAAATTATTTTTTTGGTTAATATTTACTAAATGCCATGAGCTGACCCTGTGACTGAAAATAACTTTTTATGAGGTAGTTTTAGTCGCTTTATTCGAATTTGCAACTCATTTCTGGGGCAAATGCTTATTTATGGTAAAAATTATTATGATAAGATAATATATATAAATACATGCATATATAAATATATAAATATATAAATACTTAAACCTCAACTGGCAGAATTGAGCGTCCACTTTTCAAGGCACATAACATGTCCGTTTCAAGATGGGAATGAACTCAGAATGGTACCCTGAGTTTTTTATGATACACACGTGAAGGCAGCGAGTCTTTTGCTTATATTGAGGTTCTAAATGTAGAAGGGCTAGGCTGCTTTAAACCCTAGATCCATGTCCCAAAGCTGGATCCTGTCTGCTTTGCAAATAGCTGGTGAGGGAAGCTATATTTATGGGACCTCTTTGCAAGTGACCCGTTGCCCACGTCGGGCTAGCATCATGAAAAAGAAAAACTATGGTATTTGTCATTTACCATTACTTATTCGGACTATAGTGGATTTAATTATCCCAGAAAAGTTCCCTGTTCCATGCACGGTCCGTGTGTATCATAAAAAACTCAGGGTACCATTCTGCGTTCATTCCCATCTTGAAACGGACATGTTATGTTCCTTGAAAAGTGGACGCTCAATTCTGCCAGTTAGTGATGTAGCGGATGTCATTTTTTTCACATCCGCGGATGCGGATGCGGATGAGGATGTTTGATTTCAACATCCGCGGATGCGGATGTCTACATTTTCGTTATTTTTTAGGATATATTCGAGATTTGTTGTGTTTAACATATATAATAAGTTATATAGAGAGAGCTGTAGCTATAATGTAGTATAATTGATTAATTGTACAATAATTGCTGTACTTTTCTCTGAACATATAAAATAATATCAAGCATCTAACTAATATAGAAATCAATTAGTGAATTCGTCTGCAAATAAATTCGTTATATTTTGTTGAGTTTCAGCCACAATTAGAAACCATAATTGTGTTACCAGGATGCGGGACGTGAACCCAACTCAAATGCACCCCACCGACCTCTTTCCCCAACCTCCACCCTTATAGAAAGAGATCTTTAATTAGCTTGATAACTATTTATATTAAGTTTAAAGTTTTATTAGGCATATTTATAAATGAGTAATTAAAATAAAGTAAACTAAGATGTTCATCGTTTAATGTTCAAACTTAATTATAGGAAGGTTATGCTTAAGGAACATTAATTTTTCTGCCTTTTCTGCTGCCAGTCTGTTTCTCTTTTCATCATATATTAATCCAGCACTGCTAAATAATCTCTCGCTTGGTACGTTTGTTGGAGGACAGGCTAAATGTTTCCTTGCAAGTTTACTCAAGTATGGATAGATATTCTGCGTATTTTTCCACCAACTAATAGGATTGTCACATGCAGCCAGGCGTTTTTCTTGGTGATAGCTCTCGATCATTTTTACTACATCTTTTGACATCGCGTAGGTCTCGTCATTGCTGCTTGACTCAAGAAACTGAGAGACAGATTCTGTGATAGATTTGCTTGTTGAAAGTGTTGGTTCTGTCACTGAAACTTTTTATTCTTTTGGTGGGTGGCGAAGCGACAGATTCAAAGATTGAAGCTCTTCAACTGCTTTGCCAAGTGATGATTTAACTCGTTCTAATGTACTAGGTGAAATAACTTAGCTTTGTAACGTGGATCTAAGTAGGTTGCAAGAGAGTAACTTCATACAAGAACAGCCTTTCGTCTTGTCGCTTGCATCACTTTGCGCACAATGAACTAGTTCTATTAATATAGTAGAATTTGATAATTTCCGCTTATTAATGACGTTTTATCTCAACGGTCCACATCCGCACGACATCCGCAGTCCAAAGTGCAGATGCGGACGCGGATGCGGATGCGAGAAAATGTGCGGATGTGACCTACATCACTACTGCCAGTTGAGGTTTAAGTTTTGGTTTTATGGCTAAAAATATAATAGTTACCCCTTTTTCTTTGATGTATTCATCTGACGTGAAGGCAGCGAGTCTTTGCTTATATTGAGGTTCTAAATGTAGCAGGGCTAGGCCGCTTTAAACCCTAGATCCATGTCTCAAAGCTGGATCCTGTCTGCTTTGCAGATAGCTGGTGAGGGAACTATATTTATGGGACCTCTTGCGAGTGACCCGTTGCCCACGTCGGGCTAGCATCATGAAAAGAAAAACTATGGTATTTGTCATTTACCATTACTTATTCGGACTATAGTGGATTTAATTATCCCAGAAGAGTTTTTGTTCCATGCACGGTCTGTGTATCATATATATATATATATATATATTTTTTTTTTTTACAGTGGCGTATCAAGGGAGGGGCGAGAGGGGCGACCGCCCCGAGCGGCACTTCCCGAGGGGCGGCAAATTACTGTCAGGCGGGCGCAGTATGCAAAATTTGGGTTTTTATGTCATACATATTCATTGTGTACTTATTTTTCTGGGATCCAGTGCTGAAAGAAATCAATGATGCTCAGCTATATTTCAAAGAAAGGGACTTGCTTTGGACCAGTGTGCATTAAAAATGAACTCTTTATCCGTGTTTTTAACTAATGAATGAGAGGCAGTAGTATCAAACGCTGCAGATGCCGCCGAAGAGTTCTGTAATGAAATGGATATCAATATAAACCGCAGAGTCAGGAGACGGAGAAGAATGCCTGGAGAGCAAGCTCGTGATGCTGGATTGACCGTGCAAGAGGATGTACGCAGAGAATTTTTGAAATCATGGATCGTTTATTAGCAGAAATTGAAAAACGCACAGTTTGTCTTAAAAACATGAATGATCGCTTTGAATTTCTGTCTCCTTCGTACCTTTTAAATCAGTCCAAAGATGAAGAAATTAATACCAAGGTCAATAATTTTTCTTCCATCTACAATGACATTAATCCAGGAAGTCTACTGGAAGAAATAAAGCGTTTGCGCAGACATTTGCTCAGTTTCGAAAGCATAAGCGTCGACGATGATCCAAAGAACTGGGATATGTTAAAACTACTTCAGTGGATCGTTAAATGGGATCTAGTGGAATCTTTGCCTCATATAACAATTGCCCCCGAGACCTAAATTATACAAATGATAATGTAATAACATATTCAATATTTCTATTGCTCGGAAGTCATTAGAATGCACTTCGTATATTAAATCCTCAAAATAATATTCGCACCGTTCACATGTCATCGCCACAAACATCTATCAAAAACTAACAGAAGTAGACTAGCAACTTAAAAGGCCTAAGAACTTAAAAAGTCTAGCTCATATATCATGTTCTCATGACGTCACCAATCAAATATTGGAAGGGCGGGAAAAAAAATGCAAAAATGTCATAATATTCAAATGTACATAATTTGTTAAGTACGCATCTGCGAGCATAGTGACTTATATGAAAATGATGAGAAAATTATGCTTTAATATTTTATAATTATATTTGCTTTTGATATTCTGAGTACGATAAAACTCATATTAACCGTGTATTTTTGTAAAGGAATTGTTTTTAAAATTGAAAATTGTTGCGGGGGGCGGCGTTGGCATTTTCGCCCCGAGCGGCAAAAAGTATTGGTACGCCTCTGTATAATATATATATATATATCCCCGCAAAGGGGTTCTAAGCTCGTGCTCTTGAGTGCTCTTTGTGCTCGTTTGTACGTGCTTGTTCCTGGAGGTTTCACGTGCGCCCCTCCCGGCCCTAGCACCCAAGGATGATGGGGCTCGACCCTGCAGTCCTTGTCATCCTTGGTCTTTTTCCACTTCGACTGTCCCCTCCACCCTTTCTTTTTCCTCTGTCTTTCCTCTCACTTTTTCTTTGTTTTTCCGCTGAGATATGCCCTTTAAATAGAGGCGAATCGGTTCTTCCTAAAAAAAAAAAAAAAAAAAAAAAAAAAAAATATATATATATATAATATTGAAAGCAATTTAGTAGATAGTATTCATGAAAATCTGGCAACCCTGAATTATTCCCATCTTCATGGGTTTGTTTTTCTAGGATGGCGTTGTGTGAAGGGTGTGGTGTGACGTACATTCGAGCAATTGAACGTTTTGGCCATAATAATCCAGCTTCAATTAAATATTTTCAAGCAAAAGGATGGTTAGGTTAGGTTAGATTAGATGAAGTAAAAAATACATTTTTCTAGTGTATTTTGGTGTGGTAGTAAATATTAGTCAGACGGTGATTCAAGCAAAAGGAAGGTTAGGTTAGATTAGATGATGTCAAAAATATGATGTTCATTTTCTGTGCACATGGAAAGAAATATGACTGAAATAATGTCCAAAAAATTATATTTCTTTCCATTTGCACAGGAAATGAAGGTCATATTTGAACAGAGCACACCAAAATACACTAGAAAAATGTATTTTTAACTTCAGGTCATGGCATTTTGTAAATAATTACCTATCGCCGACCCAAGGTGCCAGAAGTGCGTTGATGAGATTGCAGGGTTGCCCCCACCCCTTTGCAAGGGATTAACAACTGGTATGGACTGCCCTTAACCCAAAGCCCTCACAACAACCAAGCTTATTCCCAATCTAAAAAGATTGGAATACAGGGAAAGATTAATGGAAGTGGGTATGTTTAGTTGTGAGAAAAGTTTTGACAGGAGGTATGATACAGATGTTCAAAATGTTTTCTGGTTTGAAATTTTGGATGCTTTTATGAATGAGAGTTTGTACATTACATTTGGAAAACATGAAGCCACTGGGGCTGATGAAGGTAATCCAAGTTATGAGCTATATTTTATAATAGGGGTCATTCCATGTCAGTTCAACAGCGAAAAAAATGTGACCATCACTGGTTTTTTTTTAAAAATTGGCACACTTATAGATCTTTGTGAGAAAAACAGAATGACACTTGTTTCAACACTAGGTCAGGTTAATATTCGTTTTAATGCTTCCTTCATTTTCGATAGGAGGAGACATTCTATGACAATTTAACACACAAATTCGTATTCAGGACACCTTGAAACCTCAGGGAAACTGATAAAAATCAAGGAAATATAATAATTATTTTTTATGAAAAAAAAAAATCTAGACGTTGATAACACTGGGCAACAAAAAAATATTTTTTTCATGTCCCAAGAATGAAAATACCTTATTCTTATAGTATTTTCTGTGCTGAATCCAAATAAGTTTGTAAAATTTCTCTATCAGGTCTGGTTTTTGTGTGACATGCAATTTAATTTTTAAAAACCCATATAGTTACATACTTATTAAAATATGATCAAAAAGACATACCTGTAGTTTAAAAAGTAGCTTGTTTTGATTTTCTGCTGTGCTTTGCCTCAGGCATGTCTCTCTTAAGAGTCCAGCAATAGTCAGCCAGCATACTGGGGCTCCATTTGCCTTGGTAACGGTTTTCCATGGCAGAAATATCCTGATGAAAATGCTCACCATATTCGTCGCTTACCGCACCCAGGTTTTCCGGAAAAAAGTCCAAGTGAGAGTCCAAGAAATGAACCTTTAATGACATATTGCACCCCATTGCTTGGTAAGACTTAAGAAGATCTATTATTTCAGGATAGTTTTTGGCCTTGTGATTTCCTAAAAGATTTGTGCAGACACTTTTGAAACTCTGCCACGCAGCTTTCTCAACTTCATTCAACTCTCCTTCAAATCTCTCATCTCTTAACAATTCTCTGATCTGAGGGCCTACAAAAATGCCTTCTTTAATCTTGGTATCACTGATCCGGGGAAACTTATTTCTCAAGTATGTGAATCCTGTTTGCGCTTTATCCATCGCTTTAACAAAGTTTTTCATAAGTCCAAGCTTGATATGCAAAGGAGGAAGGTACACTTTCTCAGGGTCAACAAGTGAACTATTCACAACATTTTTCTTGCCTGGAACAAGTGAGGTGCGTTTTGGCCAATCCTTCTTAACGTAGTGGTTTTGCTTGTCCCTACTGTCCCACTCACATAAAAAACAACAGTACTTGGTGTAACCTAGCTGCAACCCTAGCAAAAGTGCAATGACCTTCAGATCTCCACAGATATTCCACTTATATTTCTGATACTGAAACTTTTCTAAAAGCAACTTCATGTTGTCGTATGACTCTTTCATGTTTGCAGCATGTGCAATAGGTACAGAAGGAAATTTATTTCCGTTGTGAAGAAGGACTGCTTTCAAGCTGACTTTTGAGGAGTCAATGAACAATCGCCACTCATCCACGTTATGTTCATGACCAAGAGCCCCCATGACTGAATTAACATCTTTACAAACACAAGTCCATCTTCATGGGAGAACCATTCTTTGAATTCATCATGGTGGCTGCGGAAAAAACAAACTTTAGTGTCACGTTGCAGGAGATTCCAACCCTTTAATCTTGAACCTAAAAGTTCAGCCTGCTTCTTAGATAATTTCAAATCACGAACTAGGTCATTTAGATCTTGTGACAGTAAATGTGGTTCATTGGAGGAACAGGTAGCCTGGAATGTTGGATCAGAAATGTCTTCATCTTTTTCCTCATGATATGCTACAGCTATGTTTGATTCCTCATCACTTAAACTTACATGTTCAGGAGGATTTGGTACTGGAAGTTGAGCACTGTGGGGAACTGGTCTCATTGCAGATGGTAGATTAGGGTATTTCATAAGGCTCTTTGTTTTTGAAGTGATCCCCTTTGTATTTACCAGGCAGAAATAGCAGTCTGTTGTGTGATCTTTGGGTTCCCTCCAAATCATTGGAATAGCAAATGGCATGTGACGTGAACCGTTTAGCCATCCTGTAAGTAGTCTTACACATGTCACACAACAAATGTGAGGGGCCCAACTCTTGTCCTGATCGCCTACTTTACATCCGAAAATAAAGTTCATGCATTTTTTTACTAATGGTGTAAAGTTACGTTTCTGGGATTTTAAAGTTAGATCACCACATACATAACAAAAGGAATTAGGATGATTCAGACAGTTCCGTGGCATTACAAAACATCTATATGAATACAACACTGGTGTAAAATTAACAAGCAGCAGCAGACACTAGCTGTTAACACTGTGACATTTACAAGCAGACTGACTTGGAGCTGCTCTACACACAGAAACTAGGCTCATGTCTGAACAGGTACAAACATGTTTCAACCTGCAGAGTCTGCTGCTCCGACCAAATTTATCCTGTCAGCATTATCAGAACTTTCTCCCAAAGGAATAAATTATACTAATTTTACAGAAAAATTAATACAACATATATTAATATTAATATATTTATTATAGTTATATTAATTAATATAATATATTATTATATTTATTATTTTTATAATGTTTTATATTATAATATTGTTATATACTTAATTATATATAATATGTTAATATTTTTTTATCCGGTGATCATGCTAAATGAGGAAAAAATGAACATAGCATCACAAGTAAACTAAGCCTGATAGAAAAAATCTGATTTCATATTTAGATTCAGCATGAAAAAGTACACTTAGAACACCTATCAAAACCCTTGTGACAAAATTGTTGTTGACCAGTGTAATTAACCAGCCATTATAGGCCATGGACCCAGTGTTTATCTCTTTCCTTGGTTAAAATTTTGCCGCTCTCCATCCTTTTCCAGGTTTTATGGGGAGATGTCTTGTGGCAACATTTGGAAACATGGTGAAATCAGCCAATTAAATTTGGTTTTTGCTTCATGTGACCTTATCAGACCAATCAGAGACATGCATTTTGAATCTCCCATAATGCATACTCATTTTAAAATGCACCTTCAGTTCGCTTTGGCTTCTGAAGGTTGTGGTTTGGATTACTATCAGTTAATAATACGGTTAATATTCGTTTTTTGACCCAGTCACACCCAGCTATAACAGCAATATATATTGAATAACCAATCAAAGCTGAATAAGAAAATATATATATTATCTTGTGCAAATTTGTATAAAATGTACTTTTTAAAAAAAAAAATCTTCTACTTTCTAATATGTATGTATATAAATTTCGGTTGGTTTGTTTATTTGGGCTACCTTTTTTGGACTTTTTTGGAGATTTTTCTTGGCTTTTTTTGGCTACTTTTTCTTGCTTTGGCTACTTCTTTCTGTTTCTGGTCAGTGTGGTGGTTTTCGTTCTACTGGTATGACATGTGAATCTTGTGAACTTGATTTTGAAGACCTAATCCGCCTTGTTAGCCTCGATGAAGATAAAAGTTTAGATTTTTTTTCCAATCACGGCATAATTCCGACATCCGTGATTTGCCCTAAATGTAATACTGCCTGTATTTTAAGACAAGACTCGAAGGTGTTTAGGTGCCATAAAAAAAATGGAAGGATGTGAAATCGTGGGTTTTACGTGCTGGGAATAGACGTCCTCATTACCGGAAATATTTCGCACGATACTTGTTCCTGGCAGAACATCCTGACGATTCTACAGTTCTGCATCACTTCCTTACTGCAATTGCAGAACTATATCCTCCAAAATAAGGTGACTGGTTAGGCTAAGTTAGGTTAGGCTAAGTTAGGTTAGGCTAAGTTAGGTTAGGCTAAGTTAGGTTAGGCTAAGTTAGGTTAGGCTAAGTTAGGTTAGGCTAAGTTAGGTTAGGCTGTGTTTAGCATGAATGCAAACTTTTCTGGTCGATTTTGAGATGTTTTGCATGAATCTGCCATCCATTTCCTGTGCAAATGCGTAGTTTTCGAGATGACGATATCTCAAAAACTACGCATTTGCATAGGAAATGGATGGCAGATTCGTGCAGAGCACCTCCAAATTGACCAGAAACGTTTGCTCTCATTATAAAAAGAGACTGGGTCAAAAAACGAATAATTGCCAATAATACCTATCAAACATTTTAATACCTAACATTTTATTTGTCTTATTTCTAACTCTAAGCACTGCTCAGAAAAATTTAGATTACTACTAACTGTAATGCCAAGATGATCTTTTTGCTGATTTGACATCCTCAAACCAGCTTCCTTGTATCTCATAAGTAAAGTTTTCATTGTTTCTGCCAAAATGGAGGTAATTGAAATTTTGAACATTGAGTTTCATCAGTCATTCACAAGTTCAAGCAATCAAACAATCGAGATCTTTTTCTATATTTGTAACTGGGTTAACTAATTTTGTATCATCTGCAAATTTAGTACTTACTACTAACTCCTTCTGAATCATTTAGATACACAATAATGAGTAATGGACCTAACACTGATTCCTGCAATACCCAACTTTTCACTTTCTGCCACCTTGATTCATGGTCATTTAAAATTACTCTCTTGTCTTGTAACTATTCTTCTATCCAATTTATGACAACTCAATATCCCATGAGCTTTTAATTCATACAGAAGTCTCCTATGTGGAACCTTAAATGCTTTACTAAAATCTAAATAACTAATATGTACATTATGTCCATCATCTATCAGTCAGGGGTTCCCAAACTTTTACCACCAAGGACCCCTAAATATTAATTCCGTACGGACATAGACCGGACATAGTGTGAAATGGAAATTTATTTTAATATAGTTAATGTTACTATTTTTCCAAAAGCTTAGAGACCCCCTAGAAGCTTCCTACAGACCCCTGGGGGTCTGTACAGACCACTTTGGGAATCCCTGAATTATTCTATCTGATCAGTTGCAAACTCAAAAATGTCAGAGA
Source organism: Bathynomus jamesi (assembly GCA_023014485.1). Classification (NCBI taxonomy): domain Eukaryota; kingdom Metazoa; phylum Arthropoda; class Malacostraca; order Isopoda; family Cirolanidae; genus Bathynomus; species Bathynomus jamesi. The sequence continues at coordinate 53,557 of JAJOZX010007342.1, read as the reverse complement.
TTATTAGATAAACAAGCTTCTTAATGTAAATCCAAGTTGGGGAATTTGTAACAAGATTAAAACTATTCAAATATTCTTGAATGTTGTAATTCTCTCTTTCCTACCAATAATATTAAATTAACAAGCCTGTAATTTCCTACCTCCTCTGTACTACCCTTTTTTTGTAAATGGGTACTACATTTGTTTTTTCCTAATCTCCAGCTATCTTTGCATAATTAATAGATCTAACAAACAAATTAAGATTAGTTAATACCTCAGCTGAGCTATCCTACCCCTTCCCTGAGAGTCCTAACATAAATGTTATCATGACCAGCCAGGCCCGGATCTAGAAGAATGGGGGCCTGTGGCTAATTATTTTTTTTTGGGCCCCCATTGGCTACAATTTTTATTATATAAGGATTATAAGCTTTGTTTACGAGGAAAATTAAAGGTTTTCAGAACAAACATATTACTTTACTTTATTTATTTAGTTTTCAGAACAAACATATTACTTTACAAATATTTTACTTTATTTTACATATTATATTTTCCTGAATTAATAATTTTATACACACCTACCTACTGATTATGAGCTGGCAACCGATTGAACCGACGAGCCTTTTTTTGTGCAAATTCATTAATAATATTTCGAAAATCGACTTCTTTGGCCAGAGCATGTTCAACATAGAGGATTGCCAGTGACTGTAATCGCTTTTACTTCATTGTTGAACGTGTGCAACATTTCAGTCGCTTTAACTTAGAAAAACTCCGTTCACCAGTACAATTGGTCACCATCAATGACAAGTACATTCTGTACCATATGCATTTAAGACATTGGGGGAAAACTTCTCCAAGCTGATGCTGCATAAGCATATTGAATGCACGAAGCTCTACACTGAGCGAATCATTTGCCTCATCAGAACGGCGGAAAACACCAGCAAATTGAATTATTTCATCGCCAAGCGATTTTTCTAAATCATTGGGATATGAATCAACCAGATTTTGGCAGCCTTTGCGAAGCACTGTATCTTTGCCATCACAGATTTTGTTTAAAACGCCAAATTTTTCATTTGTGTTGTGGTATGCTTTCTTGCGAAACTCTAAATCTGACTTCAATTGGTCGATGATGACAATGAAGATGTCTATGCGAAAATTCTCACGCCTAGTGCGCAACATTTCCGAGCTGTAGAAAATTTGGGGGCCCCCCTCAAATGCGGGGCCTGTGGCTGCAGCCCACATAGCCCCCCCCCTAGATCTGGGTCTGTTCAGACCAGCAGCTTTATTTGGTTTCATTGTATTAATTAGTTGCCTAACATCATCCCTCCTCATATGAATCTTATCAAGAATGCCACAATTTGGAACTGCTAAAGAATAAAAATCAAAGTTATTCAAGCTTTCTTCAATAAAAACAGCTAAAATTACAAATATCAATGATATCGTCATGTTCTATTGGGTCAATCCTTTCCTAAATATTTTTTTATTAAGTTTCTAGCTAGATTATTTCACTATGCATTTTGCTCTTCATCATCAAAGTATTTAACTTATTACTTAACATGTATTTCTGCAGGAAGGAGAGGCCAATTGTGAATGCGCACCCACTTCCCTCCCCATGAAAAAAGTAAAAAACAAGGTCTCTGATGTTAAAAACTATAACATTTCTTTTTTTAAATTTTGAAAATATGTAGTAAGATGCATGTATGTGTAGGAAGGTGATTCCAAAAAATTTGTTTTTGAAATGGTAGTGGGCTCAGCTTTTATTTGGTGCCTTTTGCTGAAAATTTAAGCCATGCAAAATCAAATCAAGGTTGCTCAATGACTAAACTTTACCCTCTTTAGTATAAATTTTGTCATTTGCAGAAGTTGCAAAAAAATTCTAATGTTTCTGCTCTATGATCAGTAATTCAACATGACACTTCAGCCAATTTACAGGGATTAAACTAGTGATGTCATCAATAAAACACTGTCAGGAGAAAACAGTAGGCTGATTATAGTCTCACTTGACAGACTCTGGAGTTATTAAGCAACCTCTAAAAATTATTTTTAATGGCTGTAATTTTACATGGCTTAATTTTTTAGCAAAAGGCACCAAATAAAGGCTGAGCCCACTGGCAAAAATTTTTTTTTTTGAAATGCCAGTGGGCTCAGCCTCTATTTGGTGCCTTTTGCTAAAAAGGTTTTTAATATACAGCCTGCAGTCTTATATATATATAAATTGAGGAAATTGAAAACTTTTAGTATTTCTCATAATTTAATTGCCGACAATTAGAAAAAAGAAAGAAATCAATAGTTTAACCATAAACTAAATAAAATAAACATTTAACTTGACTTTGTGCATATAGCTAAACAAATATTAAAAAATAAAAATCCTTTAATGTATGTACAGGACTGAATTGAAAAATAACAAAAGAAAAATATATTGTTCTTTGGCCTTTAAGTTTATAGATATAGCCTCTAAATTTATTTCACATTAGCTATTTGTTAAAACATTTATAAATAAATACAAGTTTAGAAGCTTTATCAACTAATTTATTTCTTAATTTGGACTGTATCAGTCCAAAAGCAGAAAAAGTTCTTTCAACTGCCATCCAGCCTACAGTCTAGACCTGGCACCTTCGGATTTTTACCTGTTTGAACCACTAAAAGACGCTTGAATGGTCAGTGATTCCAAGGTGATGATGACCTGAAGGAGGGTGCATGACTGGCTATGCACACAGCCAAAAACATTTTTTTGTGATGGCATTAGGAAGCTTGTAGATTGCTGGACTAAGTTGTTGAGAAGTGATATGTTTATAATCTATCAGATGTGAAAATACAATTATGAAAAAAAAAGTGTACATATTTATTGAATTACCCTTTTAGTACATTATGTTAAAAAACTGTTATTAATGCTTGAATTTTTCAAATGTATCCATTTACCTTTGAGTTATCAAGCGCCCATTTAGATGGGCACCATGGTGGCCTTCTGTGTGATTGCCCATTTGATGGGCACCATGCACTTTATATCAAGGCTTGTATAGGCCATAAAACACCAATAAAATACACGAACTTCCACTAGAATCAATTTATTTTCGAAAAACTTCCAAATGAAATAAAATAAATATTTACTTGATAGATGAAATAAAAAATACTAATTTATCATAAAAATATTCTTATTATAAGATATCATTTAGCCCCTATTTTTGAGTATGATATTTGACCCAGCATTGAATATGTACCATAATGCCACATCACATTTTGTGCACTTTGGTTTTACATTTTTTTTTACACACACCACACCTACGCTGTGTATTTCCCATTACAATGTGGTCAATCCCATCATAGCATACTGCATCAGGTGATTGCAGTGGTACAAGCTTACCTGGTCTTTCAGATGGTTTCAGAAGAACATTGACAATTTCCCTGAGAAAATCTAGTTTGGTGATATTATGGATCTTTCTATAGAGAAGCCATCCATTAACTACAGAAGCATTCAAAATGAATCTAACCAGAGGATAGTACCAGACATGCTTATGAAATGACACCCTATATTTTCCTTGGAACTGATTGAACAAGTCCACTCTTCCCATTCCTTCATTGTACTGCTGTATCAACATTGGCTATGGGAGAACTACAGCTTTACACAAATTTTTTGACCAGTTTGCATTTCCCCAAAGTTAGAGGAAACTATCCATCCTGTTCATAATGACTATTACATTGCTGTTATCTTGCCAATGGCCAACTACAATTTTTTTATATTTTTCTTTGAATACTTCAGCATTACCACTTATCAGATAAAAGGACACTTTTAATTCTGTCCTTACGAAAGTACTAGTAAGGTTGATGTTTGCTTCCCTGAATGAGTCAAGTAAGGGCAAAGTAGTAAAATAATTATCTATGTACCCATGACTAGTTTGTGGAACAACACCCTTTTCCAATGACTGTACTACAGACTCACCAACAGTAAGCCCTTTCTCATGACTGGTATCCTTTCTTTCATACAGTTTTATAAGAAAACCTTCCTGAGAGCAAAGACATCAAAACTTGTAACTGAATCTAATAGGTTTTCCTTGAATGAACTGTTTTAGGCCATGTCATCCATAATAAGGCTCTGTAGCTTCATCGATAGCCATGTCATTGGAAGAGGCTGAGCTTGCCAAAGAAAATTTTGTTAAAATGCTCAAATAAGGGTTGAACTTTAAATATTCTATCACCAGATGGTGTTTAGAATTATCTGCAAAATGGAGGCTCTGAACAATTTCCTCAAACTGATTGATACTCATTCCACACTAAATGACAGCAAGGTTATGGGTATCAGCTTGTCAGGACCAGAAGAGCCAGCAATTTGGTACCTGTAAGCATGCATTTGAAATCAGTACAAGGCAAAGATAAATAAAATGATTAAAAGTGTAGTTACAAGTCTATCTATCTATCTATCTATCTATCTATCCATATATATATATATATATATATATATATATATATATATATATATATACACACACACTCACCACACTATATCCAGATAACAGTAGAATGCCTAAGACTTTATAGAGTTCCTCAACAGAAACAAATAAGTCCTCAAATTTGAGATGGTGGTATTGGGTTGTCTCTGATTTGATATGCTCCATTATTTCAGCATTCCAAATCACTTTGAAGATATCAATTGGTTCTAGCCCTTCATCAGACCATTTATTCAAAATGGCTGGATTGTGCAGCACTGGTTCTGAGACTAGCTCTTTGTTCAAACTGATAACTTTCCCATGTATAGGTTGGTTTTATCAACTTTTGCTTTTTGCGTGATGGTTCCTGATCACTTTCTTTCTTGGTGTTGAGGCATTTCTTCCAAATCTATAAAAAGCAGAATATATATCAAATAAATGAACATTATGTAGGATATTCATACTGTAAATAGGTATAAGCTTATAAATACATAAAATATTACTAACATGCAATGGACAGCTCCATGGGCAGGAAGGGCTCACACGTGTATTTCAGTTAGTTAGTTCAATCTAGGGAGGTTTTGCCAGCATGTTTGCTCCCAGTAAGTTGATATTTTCCTCTCCAATATCAACACATTCTTCAGCTGGATCATCAATTTAACATAGACAAATGTAAAGTTTTGCATGTACGTTCTCGTAACAATAATTACACGTACATGATAGAGAGTTAGTGAGTGTTGATGAGGAAGTAGATTTAGGCATACGCGTATCAAAGGATTTAAAAGTTAGGAACCAGTGCTCAGAGTCTTGCGCAAAAGCTAATAGGATGTTAGGCTTCATAGCATGTAGTTTTGAATTTAAATCAAAGGATATTATATTGCCCCTTTACAAGTCCCTGGTCAGGCCTCATTTAGAATATGTTAAGTTTTGGTGCCTGTATTTGTGTGAGGATATTGATAGGTTAGAAAGCGTTCAACATCATGCCACAAACTAATTCTGTCATTGCGCAACAAGCCTTATGAAAATAGGATTAAAGAGTTAGACTTACATTCACTCGAAACTAGGAGATTAAGGGGGAAGCTTATTGAAGTTTTCAAAATCGTTAATAACATCGATAAAGTAAATTTTGACAAACTGTTCACTTTCGATAATAGCAATACTTGTAATAACAGATTAAAGTTGCGTGGCAGATGTTTCATTGCTAATATCGCTAAAAACTTCTTTACGTTTAAAGTAATTGATAAATGAAATAATCTTCCCGCGCCCATCGTGAACTCTACCAGCATTAATATGTTTAAGAACCGTCTAGATAGGCATTTTCAAAATATTAATGTTTAAAATAAAAAAAAATAATTAGCAACAGGAGCTCTGGTGGTGGTGGTTGAGGATGAGTCAGTTGACGATAATGCCAGCTTGTGATATGCCAGCAAAAAATTAATAAAAAAAAAAAAAATTAGACTAACACGAACATAGATGTAGCTCGTAGTGTAAACTAACCCACTTATTATTTAACTTTACCTACTTTTTTTCTTTTTCTTATCCTCTCCTTATTTGCATGTCTGTAGTTTGCATGGTATGACAGTGAGTTAAGACTGTGTTTGCATGGTTTGTAAGCGTTCTTATTTTACTTCTTTTCATCTTTCACCCCTTTCCTATTCTCTCCGACTATTTTTCCGACTTGTCGGCAGTGGCCAGCAGATGATGATGATGATGAGTCTTTTTTTCTCTTTTTCTGAATGAATGTTAACCCACGAGTGATAAGTGTTGCTACTTACTTAACCCCTTATTCTCTTCTCTTAACTCCCTACTCTTTCCTTTCTCTCGGGCTAACCTTAGAGTGGATCTTAGGGTCTTTGTTAGTCTTAGCTTCTGTAGATCATCAGGGGGTTCTAGGGCTATATCGATACCTGTGGCTTGATCATCATCAGGCAAAGAGTGAAGATAGACAATGGCATTGTCAACATTCATAAAAGGTCTAGAAAATGAAAATTGTATGATTATAAATTCATTTCATATAGAAACTGTAATTGCTATTAAATTTATCCAAAAGTTAATCATTCATAGTACAAATAACTAGTAATTATATTAACAAAATAATGCTTATGATATGCGAATGCATGGTGCCCACTGTAATGAGTGATGCCATGGTGCCCATTTAGATGGGTGGCCATATTCAAACAATCATAAGATAGTATAATTGAAATTTCATTATATATCTAGTTATGCATATGCTTAATTAAACTCTAAATATAATGTTAAACCATAAATAATATAAAAATATAAATACTTAACATGTTAACAATGGTAAACTTGTTACTAGGCATTTTCCAATAATCATAGAAGATATCATTTTGTAATTCACCATAAGTACTTTGTTTACAACTGAAATGAAAACTTGGTGTTGCCAGACAAAATTTTAACATTTTCTGTTACAACAATTAAAGAAAATGCTGATTAGTATATAACTTTAGAAATTACAAGAAAACAAAAAATGTCACTTTTGTGCCCATTTAAATGGGCAGAATGCGCTAATGGGTTAAGTCACTTCCTGATTTTTTCACATCCAAATCCCAAAGTATTCTGGAACTGCTCTCCATTACCAATAGCTAACTTGATAAGGATATAGCAACCTGAACCCAGCTGATGTCATACAACAGAGGAAGAGAGAGAGTCAAAGCAGTGAAAGTTGAGTGATTGTGTGGAGAGAGTTCATCTGATTTTGACCTACAAGAAGATCCTGACAAGAGACTGACCACAAAGCAATTCCTACAACAAGTGATTGAAGAACAGTGGGAGAAATATCTAGACTCAAACAAGTCCACTCTGACAAAAGCACTTGCCAAGTAGTGAAATCAGGCCACAATGAACAACTGGCAGTTGTGAACCCCCCCCCCCCCCCCCCCCCCCCACCTTAGAGGGTCTAATACTCATGGAAATGAGGAGGACCTGAATGCCCGATTACATGTGGCAAGCAACATATTGAGGGGAACTCAATTATTTACAAAGAAAATTGAATGAATTGGATGAACTAAGCTTGGATTATGTAAAATCCTGAATGTATCCATAAATATGATTGAACTGAGCTGTTATTCTATGTGGATTGCTCTTTCTGCCATTGGCATGAAACAAGATGATGAACATCGAAGTGGAATTCAGCAACAGGGGTAAACTTCAAAATGATGCAGAGACCCTAAATATTATTCAGAATGGCTGTAATTTTACATGCAAAGCTTTTTCAATTATTGGCACCAAATGGGAGGGTAAGACTTTGAAATTTTGAAAAAAGATTTTTTGGACCACCCTAATGTGTAGTGAGGAGTAGAGGGAGAACCATACATTTGGGATCATGCTGAACTGCTGACAGGGTAGATGAGATATGGAAAAAAATTAGCTAAAGATGATGGTGACAGGAGAAATGGGGGAGTTCCATCACTTCCTGTCTCCTGCCTAACATCCCCCATGGAGTACTTCCCTGGTCGATTGGTATCTCTACAATCTCCTCCTAAAAATGTATAAATACACTGGTTGCTCTTCTTTTATGACTCTCCTGCTGCAAGTTCACTAAGAACTTCATGATCATTAGCCAACCAAATCTATGATTGCTTGATATTTAGTTTGTTGATCAACAAATTGCATTAGAAAACTATTACAACACTGAATGAAGAAGTTGCTTTTCCTATTATTTCATTCTAAAAAGTTTCTGTATATGGTAGGTTGAAGTCTCCCATAATGAATGTTCTATCATTACTTGATTCTTTTATTCCCTTAACCATACTGTTATGAACTTCCTGTTTGGTAAATTGCTTCTATCCAAATATACTTTGTACTCGATACATGAATATGAACTTGTACTGATTTCACCCTATTGTCTGATTCAATACTATTATTCTAAATGTATGCAAGACCAAACCACCCTACTGGCTATTGCTTTTCTGATAAACATAGATTGCACAGTGGAGCACAAAAAATCCAGACTTCAATAATCTGGAAACTTCTAAAATCCAGACAAATTTGGGAGGAAGCCCCATCCTTCAAAAATCTGGATATGGCTTCCTATGTGCAACTCACTGGTAGCTTGGCAATCAAATGCCACATTTTGTTTTTGCCTTAATATGTTTAATTGTTATATTGTACTCAATGTGTTCAGTTGTGTTGTGCTCTCAATGTCCCATAAGATTTTATGGTGTAACTCTCATAATGGCTTTGCAAAATGTATCTAGTGGTGTGAAGCATAAGCATGTTGCACTCAACATTATGCAGAAGATAGAAATATTGAAAAAGATTGATAATGGAGTATAAGTGCATAGACTATGTAAATGTTTGCTTAGGGTAATTTAATATCTAATAAATTTTTGTCTACTAAGTGAAAAATCCATTAATAGAGGTCATTATAACATGGTGCTTATGAAGATAGGTTCTTGCTTAATAGCAAAATCAGTTGAAATGCTTTTAAATATTGTTATTTTCTTACAGAATTACTAAATAATGATTAACTGTGCCAAAATAGGTCTTAAACATTAGAAAAAAGTTGGTTACTTAGAAATATGTATGTGATTTTCCATTGCCCTCTCTGTATGAAAAGTAAACATCATGCGGCAAGCAAATGGCTTCAACGCAACAATAATGAAACAACAAAAATAGCTGTTGCGATCAGTATAGGTGACAATGCTTAACTTTGTACAATTCAAATGAAGACTTTAACATCAATAATAAATGAAACTAAATTTAATAACACTCGCCAGTTAATTTTTTCAGAGCTTGCTGTGTGGTTTACAACCACTGCCTCGCTCATACTGTGCACCTACTCCTTCCTGGCAGTGGTAGAAGATGAGACAGCATTTACTCCTGGGAAGACAGGCCAGGTTGTGGCCCAGCCTCCTCCTTTACAAAGAAGGCATCATGGGTTGAATGTCTTGCCTTCTGTTTCTTCTCACAAAGCATCTCCTCATAGGGGACATATTCATTTAAAATGTTTCTCTTCACTCCTGTGTTTTGCTCCAGATCAGGGTCATTTTCAGTAATGAGTTCTAGGGCATTACACAACATCTGGTAGGAATCACTTAAAATCTTTTTACTGATGAATTTTTCTGGCTCAGTATCTTCTGCATCTTTGGCCTCTTCACTAGCATGGTGTTCATCCAGCTCCTGCAGCTCCTCATTTGTTAAGCTGCTGCTGTGTGATGCCAGCAGCTCCTCATTTGCTAAACTGCTCCTGTGTGATGCCAGCAGCTCCTCCACATCATCAACATTTATGTCATCAAGTCCAGCTTGATTGGCTAGCTGGACAATGTCCCTGGTGATGTGTTCCTCCACATCAAAGCCTCTGAAATTGTTACAGACACTTGGCCATACATTCCGCCACGCACTGTTCATACAGGTTATGCTTATTTCTTCACATGCATTGCTAATGTTTTCAATAGACATCTTGATATTAAATTTTTTCCAAAATTCAGCAATTGACTGATGGTTGGGACCATCTGTTGTGTGGAACAGCTGCCTGAAAGTGTGGCAGAGGTAATATTTTTTAAAAGTGGCAATGACTCCTTGGTCCATTGGCTGGATAAGAGAAGTCGTGTTAGGTGGTAGTAACACAACCTCCACAGGCAGGACCATCCTTAAGCTGTTGGTGCTGTGGGTGGCCAGGAGGGTCATTCTCTGTCAGATCAACCAAAAAAAATTGAAATTAACACCCTCATCTCTCATATTTTGCTGAAATTTGGTTTATAGGGAGTTTGTGAGCCCTGAATCCATTTCTGAAATTATAAGGTCAATCCGACCAACGGTTCAAGAGATATGACCTCGGGCAATTTGAGGTCACTCGCGAGGTTACTAACATTTGGCGAGCCATAACTTGGTAATAATTGTCATAATTATATAAAAGTATATATATTTAGAATCAGAAAACGACAAGGAATCCAAATATGCAAGTTTTAGAACTCTAGGTTGAAAAATAAAAAAGTTACACTGTAACCAAAATTTGAGGTCACGATTTGACCTCTGGGGTATCAAATGAGAATTTTTTTTTTAAATGTAAAAAATGAAGGCATAGGCATTGGCTATTAGAATCAGCAAAAAAAAGTTTGTTTATGTTAGTATTTTTCATGTAACTAACATATAAGTGAACACCATATTCATAAGTTGTGCGTCAATTCTACCTATTTTTTCACACTTAAGCTCATAATTTGACCTATAGAAATTAAAATTACATTTTTTATAGATATAAAAAACAAAGTCAGAGTTCTTGACTAATAGAAACAATCATAAAAAGTTTGTTTATGTTGGTACTTTTCATGTAACTAACTTATAAGTGAACACCATATTTATAAATTGCTTGTCATTTCAAGGAATTTTTATATCTTAGCTATCAATTTGACCTCAAGCTCCAAGAATTTAATAAAAATTGTATTTCACTGCTAATCTACACTGGCAATAATAGTTATAATAGTGAAAGGGGAAGACTAAGCTCACATGTAGCCTAAACAAACCTGTTGAAACATGTTGCTACTTGTCTAAGTGCAGAATCAACACAGATAGTTGCAAAATTCCTTGTCTACAGGTTAGTACAGTTCCAGCCAGCACTGTGGGTGGCTGGTGGGTATGGTGTTTTAATGAGCCTCAGAGACTATCAAGGCCTAAAATATTAAGTGTGTATAGCTATATATTTTCTAAAAAATATATTACCTAATTGTAAATCCTATATCTTTACAGATCAAAATACAATGGTTCGGCACTTGAAATACTGCCAGGACCCTATTCAAAAACACAAGAAACGCATAACAATCAATCTTAGAAAAGTGACTGATGTACTTGTTGAAAAATGTGCTGGAAGAGTGAAAAAAGACTCATTGTGTTGTGAACTGCTGGACATGATAATGAAAAACCCCACTATACTTGGTACCACTGAAAACAACGAGTCTGAGCAGGATTCAAATGAATCATCTACTATCAGTGGCTTGAGTAACATCTCTTCAATTCAAGATATGGACAATGACAGTGATTGCTTGATAAAGGAAAATCCTTCAACTTCAGTTGAACCAGTTCTAGCATTTCTGGACCAAACACCAGTTAAAAAAGTAAGTAATAAATTAATATAATAACTTATACTTTACTACAAGGTCTGTTTGATCTACTATATAGCCAATTATATAGCATTTAAGGTACTATAATTAATATTTAATTACTAATATTCAGGTGTGTGAAACCTTTTTTTCTGTTCTTTTCAGAAGGGCTGTCATTAAGCCAGAAAAAGCGCAAGGCTCGTGGTAAGCTATCATCTGCTCAGAAACACCTGAAGGAGAGGCTAGAACTCAGTTATGGTGTTCAAATTACCGAGGAGGTAAGTGATACTTCAAAACCTGAAAACTATATCTGAAAAACATCTAGACAAATTAATGAATGAATTGAAACAGTCATTCCTGGAGAGCAAATGTCACCATCACAAACTACAAATATTGACACTCTCACCATACACAATTGAAAAAACAGCTAGTTTCTTTCAAACTACAACATACATGGTGAAAAGAAGCCATTCACTTAAATCAGAACATGGAATCCTTCCGAAGATTCCACTAATGAGCAAAGGAAAAGTGATATCTGAAGAACACAAAGATATAGTTAGAAGATTCTATGAGTCAGAAGAGGTTAGTCGTATGTGTCCTGGCCAAAAGGATTGCGTGAAAGTTATCAGTGCTGAAGGTGCAATGAAGGTGCAAAAACGATTGGTCCTCGGGAATTTAAGAGAGATGTTTGAACTATATAAAAATGATGAAAAAGAATCCCAAAATAGGATTTTCCACATTTGCAAAATTACGGCCATCATATTGTGTGCTTGCCGGTAGTGGTGGGACTCATTCTGTCTGTCTCTGCACATACCATCAAAATCCAAAATTGCAGCTGGCTGCATTGGGAGAAAGAGGTTTTCATACAAGGATCTTATGGATTACAGTGTCTGCAGTACAGAAAGAGAGAGACTTGCATGATGCAACTTTGCAATGATTGCCCAAGAGAAGAGGGTGTCCTGGATTTTCTTGAGTTACTTGACAGTGTGAAATCAGCTCCAAATGAAATATCTTACAAGCAGTGGGTGACTGTTGACCGTTGTACAATGGTTGATAAGGTGGAGCCACTTCATGAATACTTATCATCCCTAAGCATGAAAATATCCTGCATGGTTCGTCATCACTTTGTTGCTCAGCAACAATCACAGTACTTAAAGCAGTTGAAAGAAACACTACCACCTCAGAGCGAGGTAGTTATAGTAGGTGATTTCTCTGAGAATTATTCTTTCATTGTCCAGGATGCTGCCCAAGGGTTTCACTGGGACAATTCACAGTGTACAGTTCACCCTTTTGTCATCTATTATAGATCATCTGCAGACCAGGAACTTAGCCATTTTAGTGTCTGTTTCTTATCTGCATCACTAAAACACAACACTATAATGGTTTACTCATTCATATTGAAGCTTATGACATATGTTAAATTCAGATGCCCACAATTGAAGAAGGTGCACTATTTCTCAGATGGATGTGCTGGCCAATATAAGAACAGATACAACTTCACAAATCTCTGTTACCATGAAGAGGATTTTGGTCTGTCTTGTGAATGGCACTTCTTTGCTACATCCCATGGCAAAAATGCATGTGATGGGATTGGAGGAACAGTGAAAAGAGCTACTGCTCGTGCCAGTTTGCAGAGAACTACAGAGAGGCAAATTCTTACACCAGAACACATGTTTCAGTTTTGTGAAGAAAACTTGAGCAAGAAGATAAATTTTTTCTTTGTAACTACAGCTGATTTGAAAGATGCAGAAGAACGGTTGGAACATCGATTCAAGGATAGTATGACATGCAAGTTTGGTATGGAATTGTGGAGGAATATTGTGAAGAGTTTGATGATTTCACTGTGAACTTTCTACATCCCTCTGGGTCATCAGGATCAAGTGCATATTATTATCCATCAAACAAGGATTCATGTGCAGTGCCAGGACATCATATATTAACTGTAATGAGTTGTCCTACCCTAAGAGGAGGCAGCAGAATTCAATACATTTTTCCACAAAAAGAAATTGATGAGAGCATCGAGCATGCAAAAATTGTATTAGGCTAGCACATGAATCCTCTAAGTAGGTCTTCCCCTTTCACTATTATAACTATTATTGCCAGTGTAGATTAGCAGTGAAATACAATTTTACATTTTTTGCCTTTGTTTTTATATCTATAAAAAAATGTAATTTTAATTTCTATAGGTCAAATTATGAGCTTAAGTGTGAAAAAATAGGTAGAATTGACGCACAACTTATGAATATGGTGTTCACTTATATGTTAGTTACATGAAAAATACTAACATAAACAAACTTTTTTTGCTGATTCTAATAGCCAATGCCTATGCCTTCATTTTTTACATTTAAAAAAAAAATTCTCATTTGATACCCCAGAGGTCAAATTGTGACCTCAAATTTTGGTTACAGTGTAACTTTTTTATTTTTCAACCTAGAGTTCTAAAACTTGCATATTTGGATTCCTTGTCGTTTTCTGATTCTAAATATATATACTTTTATATAATTGTGACCTTTATTACCCAAGTTATGGGTCGCCAAATGTTAGTGACCTCGCAAGTGACCTCAAATTTCCCGAGGTCATATCTCTTGAACCGTTGGTCGGATTGACCTTATAATTTCAGAAATGGATTCAGGGCCCACAAACTCCCTATAAACCAAATTTCAGCAAAATCTGAGAGATGAGGGTGTTAGGCACTGGTTGATCTGGGTTTGAGGTTTTTCTCCTCACAGTACCGCTTTACAGCAGGGCAAAAATAAGAGGTAACTGCTGGAACAATTCCCTTGTCACCTAGGCCTTCCTGTTTTCCTGCCAAACAACAGGCAGGTGCTCTTTTGACAAGCCCTTAAGTGCTTGTGGGGTCTCAGAGCATAGGCTTGAGTTTAAAATCCCCTGATGCATTGCCACCTAGTAGAAGTGTCAGTTGGTCCTTTGCTGCTTTCAAGCCAGATGAATGCCTCTCATCTCGTGAGATGAATGTATGAGATGGCATTTGTTTCCAGTACAAACCCATCTCATCCACATTAAAAATGAGCTCTGGTGGGTAGTTGCTTTGCTGATGATCTGTTTAAATGTGTTGGGGTAATCATGGGCAGCCTGTTCATCACCACTTGCAGCTTTGCCTGTAATATGGATGTTGTGCAGGTTACTGCAACATTTAAATTTCTCAAACCAGCCTCGACTGGCCGTGAAAGTTTTCATTGAAGATCCCTCACCTTCTTGCTTCTGTAGGTAGGTAAAAAGGCTCCTTGCCTTCTCTATAATGATAAGCTGGCTTAAGGGCATGTGGCACTGGTTCTGGTCTTCCACCCACATGCTCAGTTGGCTCTCCATCATTTCCAGTAACTTATTCCTTGTGTGGGAAACCTTCATTGCAACTAAGAATGTGGTAGACTGGCTGGTTCTTTTTAGCTTCTCACCATTATTGAGTATCGTTTTAACAGTAGAGAAAGCCAAGCCAAGTGATGGACCCACATCGACCTGATGTTTGCCTGCCTTGACCCTTTGTATCACTCATTTTCATGTCCATAATATTGATTTTCCTGGGCACCTTGGCTGGTTTACCAACACACTCACTCACTTGTAGACCATTTCCCAGACATGATGGGCATAAAATGTTCACAAAACACACTTCGCAAATATGAAGAAACCTACTGTGACACAAGTGACATGAATCTTGGCAGGCTACTGTATACATTTTGAGACAATCGGTGATTTGCTTAGAGGATGTAAACAACAATGGTGGCAGACTTTATTGTTGATTCTTTTTCACTAATGTTTGATTGATTTTTTTCTTGAAGGGTACTATACAGTAATCCCTTATTTTACGTGGTTTTGTTAAGTGTGGTTTTGCATATACAGGTATGCCTCGATTTACGCTGGGGTTAGATTCCAGCAGATTGCCATCGAAAAGTGAAGTGGCATAAATTGAAGCTAAAAATAATGGGCTTCTACCTAAATAAGTAGGATAGGTTCCAGGATTCTCCAAAAGTGACCCCATATTTTCCATAAAATGAAAAGTATTAATGGGTTATATGCTTAAAACTAGTAAAAGAATGCTTAATATTAATAAAATAATTGAATTAAAGATAAATTACTACTTTGGTAATTAAAGCAATTAAAAACAAAATTATTTGATCTTGTTTGACAGTGGCGAGATGGAGATGATTTATTGAGATGATGATGATCCTGGAGGGAGATCCTCTTTTTTTTTGCTGAGGAACTGCAGAATTGAGCAGTTCATCATCATCTTCCACATCATCTAAACCTACTTTGTTCGCTATCTTAGTGATGTCTTTTGTCACAGTTTCAACACTGTCAAATCCACCAAAATCAGCAATGCAATCAGGCCACAGCTTATGCCAGACACCATTTAGACATGATTTTGAAACTTCATTCCAAGCTGTGGCTATGTTGAAATGCCTTTTAAAATGTCATATGACTTCCAGTAGTCCCGCACAGTTACATAATCATATTTTGCGTAGTTTACGGCTTTTTACCATTTTTAATTTTACATTTAAGCTTTTACTTTAAGCGGCATAAAAGTGAAGCGATGTAATTTAAAGCGGCATAAAACAAGGTTTACTTGTACACGGGTAAGCTGCGCCATACCTAAAATGCTAAATTTGAACAGATAAATATTGCGTGCCAGTTCCACGTGTAGTACAGTTAGTAAGTCAGCTCTGTCACACAGTTGCTAGTGAGACAGCATGGCTGGTTGCCCAGTTGTGTGTCAGCCTTCATTGTGTAAGCATGTGTAATTATATCTCTAGAATTATAACTGTTTTTCATTAAAAACACTACTTTTTTGATTAATATGACTCCAAAACATCCAGCCAGTTCTCCTGCAGAGGGTGAGGCTAAAAGATCAAGAAAAATAATGACTTTATTGTAAAAAGTGGAGTTGTTAGATAAATTAAAGTCAGGCATGTTAGCAGCAGCAATTGGTAGGTTGTTTGGAGTGAATGAATCAACAGTGTGAACAATCGGGAAAAATGAATAGAAAATAAGAGATTCGATTAAATCATCTGCTCCCATAAGTGCTGAAATTACACAAATTGTTAGAGATCCTATGCTAGTGAAAATGAAAAAGGCTTTGAACATTTGGATTGAGGATATGGATTGAAAACATGCGCTATTAAGCAGTGCAATTATCTGTGAGAAGGCCAAGCAGATATATGGCCATTTTGTCCCATGTGATGCTGCTAGTGCTGGGGCTGAGTTTAGTGCAAGCCAAAGGCTGGTTTTAAAATTTCAAGAAAAGATTTTCTCTCCACAATATTAAATTAAATGGTGAAGTTGCATCAGCCGATCAAATTGCAGCTGATAATTTTGAACCTACTTTTCAGAAGATTATAGAAGACAAATGCTACTGTCCTGAAAAAGTTTTTAACACCAACAAGACTGCTTTGTACTGGAAGAAAATGCCTGAACGTACTGACATAAGCAAAGAAGAAAGATCAGCATTTGGATTTAGGGCTGCGAAGGACAGATTAACTATAATTTTATGTGGGAATGCAGCTGGTCATCTAATTAAGCCTGGTTTACTATATAAATCTGAAAATCCATGTGCACTTAAAGGTAAGAAAAAGCACCAGTTACCTGTACATTGGCAGTCAAATAAGAAGGCATGGGTGATGGTTTGTCTTTTTAATGATTAGTTTCATAAATGCTTCATGCCAGAAGTAGAGAAATATTTGAGACTGAAACAGAAGCCTTTTAAAGCTTTACTTGTAATGGACACTGCACCAGATCACTCAGCTGATTTAGTGGTAGCTCACCTTAATGTTGAAGTGATATTTTTGCCACCCAACACTACTTCATTAATCCAACCAATGGACCAAGGTGTTATCAGAGCCTTTAAATTGCATTACACCAAGTGATGTTTTTTTAAAATTCTTAGCATGATTGAAGTAGACCAAGAAACATGTCACTCAATGTTGGAGGGAATTTAATATTTTTCATGCTATTATATTATGAAGCAAAGAAGGAAGTTAGACCTGAGACTGTTAATGCATGTTGGAAAAAACTGTGGCCTGAGTATGTCAGTGATTTTAGAGGCTTTTCTATTGCTACTGATAAGAAAATACAGTGGAACCTCAATATACGAACTTAATCTGTTCCTGAGGGTTGTTCTGATATGGAATTGTTCGTATATTGAATCAATTTTTCCCATAAGAAATAATGTAAATTGGATTAATCCATTCCAGACCCCCAAAAGTTACCCCTTACAAAACATTTTTAAGTCAAAATATTGGTTAATTAAACCTGTAAAATAAGACTTACATGCATAAAATCATACATGAAACCTGTAACAACAATAAATAATGCAATATTATACAAATAAATGAAAATTTAACCTGAACTTTACCTTTGCTGAGGAGTGATGATGGCCTAAGTGGAAGCTGGAGAGGAAGGTGGGGTGGAGGAAGGAGATTTTTGTTTGGAAGGGGAGTCACCTTCCATAAAAACATCAGGTAACTCCCCTTCTGGTGTTCTGTCTCATTTCCGTCTCTTTGCAGTAGCACTAGAAGATGCTGGGGATTCACTAGCACTTGATTTTTTTTCTTTGGTAAAGAACTTGTCCAATGTTGTCTGTGTCTGCCTACTCTTCAAAATATTTCTAAAGTATGCAATCACATTGTCATTGCACCAAACGCTGGCTGGAGAGAAACTGAACAGCTTCTTTGAACGGTTCGGATATGAGGGAATGGTTCGTATACAAGGACAATTTTTTCTCGAAAAAGTTGTTCGTATACCGATTTGTTCGAATAGAGATGCGTTCGTATATTGAGGTTCCACTGTAGAAGCTACTGAAATTGTGACCATAACAAGACAAATAGGTGGTGATGGTTTTTCAGATATGACAATGGCTGAGATTGAAGAAATTATTGACAACTGAGGAGAAGAATTAAATGAGACTGACTTGGAAGAGATGGTGGCACAGGAGGAGCTGGAAGAGGAAGAAGCCTAGATTCCTGATCTTAAACAAGGCTGGACTCTGGATAAGTTTGTTGAACTCTTCAGAGATTCTGGGAAATTCACGGAGAAACTTGTGGATTTTGATCCATCTTTGCAGAAGAGCATTACAACTTGTGGATTTTGATCCATCTTTGGAGAAGAGCATTAACCATCTTTGGAGAGGAGCATTAAAACTTGTAGAATGTTCAGAGATGCAATGGTTCCTTATGAAACAATGTTTAAGGAAATGAAATCAAAGAAGAAACAACTCCCCATCACCATGTTCCTTCAGAGATCCAAGTCTCCAGTACCAGCTGTTCCATCTACTACTAGTGCAGCTACTTTGGGCAGGATAAAGAAAACTAAAGGAGAGCTGTGCTGTGCACTACAGTACATCTCAAGTCTTCATCACTCATAAATAGTACTGCACAGCAGTCCTCACCCTCATCATTATTATTATTATTATTTTTGGTTAGTAAAATTTTATTTCTTTTATTATATTCCATATTATTTATAGGTATATTATTATATTGTATATTATTTACTAACTGTATTTCTAGCTTAATACTTGTTAATAAGGTTAAATTAGGCTATACATAGGCCCAAATAACTTGTAAACAGATGTTTTTTTTTTAAGTTCGGGAAGAACTGATTCGCCTCTCTTTAAAAGGGCATATCTCGGCAGAAAAACAAAGAAAAAGTGAGAGGAAAGACAGAGGAAAAAGAAAGGGTGGAGGGGACAGTCGAAGTGGAAAAAGACCAAGGACTGCAGGGTCGAGCCCCATCATCCTTGGGTGCTAGGGCCGGGAGGGTGCACGTACAAACGAGCACAGAGCACTCAAGAGCATGAGCTTAGAACCCCCTTGTGGAATGTAAACAGATGTATTGGGGTAAATATATCGTGTCCTGTATAAGCAGGTCATGCAAGCACAGAACCCCTGCGCAAAACAAAGGATTACTGTACTTACTATTATATAGTGTTTATTAAATTAATATTTTTTTCATGTCTATCAAATAAATCTGTTGGCCAAGGCTTCATTAAAAGAGGTATGATAGTATCAATTTTTTATACATACAAGTTGTTAAGGTCTTAGTGTTGTCCTTAGCAAATTATATACACTAAAAAAACTTCTAAAGTCTGAAATAGGAAATCTAAAAAGCTTTAGTCCCAAATATTCCACATTTTTGGTGCTCTGCTGTATAGCCATTTAACTTGGCCTTACGACATCTGATGGATTTACATTCTTTTGACAAGATGTTATTAGATTAAGTAACGTTGTTAGCTTTTTAATGTTGATATTTTGGTCTTGTCAATGAAATGGTTATAGATCCATTTAACTCATACTCTGCTCTAGTTTGATTGAATACTGCTGTAATCCTGCCTCACTAATACAAATATCTAAATTTTTGTAATTATTAAGTATGGTTTTGAGGCTTTCTCTTAAAGTTTGAAAAGTGTTTTTCAACTAAAGAAATCTTGAGGACAATTCTTCAAGAAAATGAAGTACAGTAATCATCTGATTTACATGGTAGATGTGCTCCTGAACCTTCCAAGTAAAATGAATTCCACATAAATTGGGGGAACTATAACATATAATTCAATGTGCTAAGTATGCTCCCTTCCCCCAACCCCAAGACACCCCAAAAATGAAATAAAATAAAGTACAATAATAATAATCTGCCAAAATAAGTTATGTTAATAAAATTAATAGATAAATACATAAAGTAATTGTAAAAAAAGTAAAAATTAGTAATATGTAGAGCCCGGATGTTCAGGCAAAATGCCATAAATGCCTTTTCTTGCCTATTTTTTAATATTTCAGTCATTGTGCCTATTTTACAAAGTAATGCCTATTTTGCCTATTTTCAAAAGATTGCGAAAATTCAGTAACGAAGTTTGTGAAAATGTTTTGTTTTTATTTAATATAGAATAAAGTGGAAGCATGATTTCCACCTTTGTGATAAATAGAGCCTGGATGTGCAGGCAAAATGTCTTTTCTTGTTTATTTTTTAATATTTCAATCATTGTTTGTTGTTTATTTTCAGGAAATTGCGAAAATTCTATAACGAATTTTGTGAAAATACCGAAGGCTTGTGTGTCCACTAAAAAAAGTTGAACACTTTTGTCCGTGAATTTGGCAGCGACGTCTTTTCTACCGATGGTTCAGTACTGTTTTGCAAGATTTGTGAAAAAAGTGTGAATTATGAAAAGAAGTACTTTGTGTCGCAACACGTCCAAACTGGTAGACACACAGACGCTGCTCGGAAGCTGAAGCCAGGAAGCAAGAAAACAAACCTGTTGACTACATTTGCTGCATCGTCAAGCCGTCAGTCTTCCTTCTCGCTTGACTTGTGTAAAGCCTTTGTTGATACCGGAATACCACTGTGGAAGTTAGAAAACAAGTCTCTGAAATCATTTCTCGAAAAGGACACAAAACAACAGATTCCAGGCGAGTCTACTTTGAGGAAGAATTATGTGGAGACGAACTACGCTTTGATGTTGCAGAATATTTGGGAGGGTGTCCAAGATAAGAAAGTCTGGATTTCGGTAGACGAAACAATAGATGTAATGGGGAGATATATTGCCAATGTGGTTATTGGTACCTTGGAAGCTGCCATGAAACCAAAAATTTATTTACTAACAACAGAGGAACTACAGAAGACAAACAGTTCGACAATAGCGCAACTGTTCACGACATCACTGGCTTTACTTTGGCCAGATGGCATTAAACATGAAAATGTCATACTCTTCGTGACAGATGCGGCGCCTTACATGAAGAAGGCTGCAACGGCACTCAAGGTATTTACCCACGAATGCTACATTTGACATGTTTAGGTCATGCACTTCATCGTGTAGCAGAGCAAGTACGCATCATTTCCTAACGTAGACAAATTAGTTTCAAATGGCAAGAAGATTTTTCTTAAGGCCCCATCACGATGTCAGTTGTTCAAAGAAATGGCGCCGGAACTCGCAATGCCACCACAACCTATTTTGACGAGATGGGGAACATGGATTTCCGCGGCATTATATTATGCATCAAATTTCGACAAGTTTGATGAAGTTGTAAAAAGTTTCAACGCCGAAGATGCTTCAGCAATTAGCATTGTCCAACAACTGTTACAAGAGAATTCTCTTTGAAATGATCTTGCATTTATCGCTACCTACTATTCAAGGCTGCCAGAGGCCATAACTGCTCTTGAGGAAAGGAATGTGCCATTAGTCGACGCACTGAACGTTTTTGAAACGATCATTGTGGACATTTGTCAGGGGCCTGGTGATAAGGGCAAAGCTGTGCGCGACAAATGTTGCCGGGTAATTACTGCAAACAAAGACCTGGAAAAAATTAAAAATATCGGAAAAGTTCTTGATGGAGAAAACGATACTAATACCGGGGATATGGATCCACTGTACGTTTCGTGCTTCAAATATGCTCCTGTTACATCAGTGGAAGTGGAGCGATCCTTCTCACTGTTTAAAGATCTTTTGTCTGACAGACGACATGGGTTCACCTTCGAAAACCTAAAGAAAATGCTGGTCATTGGATGCAATCAAGCAGAATAGACTCGAAAAGTATTAAAAGTATTACAGTATTTGTTTTATTTGTTTGTTTACTATATATTCAAATGTCTAAAAAATAAATGCCTTTTTTTGCTGCCTATTTTGACGTTTTATTTTGCCTTTTTGCCTGCCTATTTTGGACTTTATTAGTGCCTAAACATCCGGGCTCTAGTAATATGTAATAAATAAAAAAATAACACTCGCTATTAGGGTCTCTTGGAGCTGGCTTCTTAACCACCAGTGCATTAATTAACTCTGTTATTGCATTTTTAAAAAAAAATTATTTGTATAAAAAACTTGAATGCTTTGGACTGTGTTAATCTCAAACTGTGCAGATGGTGGTGCATAAATTGGTGGGTTACTATAACCTCTCTCAATTTTCAAACCAATATTTTGTCTGCCCACTTGACATTTTCAGGAAATGGTATATTTTAAAAAAAATTAAATAAAAATATCATTGAAATACAGCTAAATAAAAGAAATGAACTTGTGTGAAATTAATTATATTTACATAAGAACATATAATTTAAAATTACAAACATTTTCTCCTCCAATTTTGGATACTGAACTGGAATTTTAATACATTTTACAAAGTTTAGCATTTTATTATATTTAATATTAATTTGTGGTTTAAATTTCTTAAGTGGTTCAATTATTTATAGATCATAGAATCATTTAGTTCATTGTATAATTTTGAAATTAAGATTTCATTGGTGGTAATTTTGTGTGTTCAGTTTTTGTATATTTTATAGCTTGCTTATTTTATATTTATTACATTCTTAAATGAAGGGTATTCATTGTATAACTAATGTAGGAGCAGTTACTTCCTTCTTCAGAACAGTTAAATTGATGTATATTACTCACTCCATTATCAGAAAACTTTTCTCAGAAGAGAATTGCCAGACATTTTTC
Source organism: Bathynomus jamesi (assembly GCA_023014485.1). Lineage (NCBI taxonomy): Eukaryota > Metazoa > Arthropoda > Malacostraca > Isopoda > Cirolanidae > Bathynomus > Bathynomus jamesi. The sequence goes on along the minus strand of JAJOZX010007342.1, from coordinate 30,674 downwards.
TTGATTTGTAGTAGCTTCTGATTTTGATATCTTTATTTTTAAAATTTTTCATACGTTTTTTTTATATTATGCATTTAAGTTTTGATTCTTCACATTTCATTCCATCGAAAGTTTCCATCAGAGGTTCAAATAGTCATGCATCCTAGTAACATTGTTACAAGAAAGAAATTTAGCTGGCAGAAAGAAACTGGGACAAAGGATTAAAAGAAAGAAAAGGAGACAAAAAATGGACTAAAAAATATTTTTATATAAAATTTTTTTTTTAAAGTAAGGGTATAGGGTGATGGGTAAGTGGAATTAAAAATGTAACAAGTTTTGCCTTTAAGAGGGGAGTATTCTGGCAGAAACTATTTCCTAGTTAGTCATCTGGGGTGAAAAAAAACAATTTGCCTTAACTTAGGCCTACAGACTTTATTATTAGGGATGGACACAAACCTGTATGTTCACATTATAAAGGCCAGGTGTCATAATAACAAGGCAATAGAATTTTTTTCCTGCAAAATATTTAATTAGTAAAATTAAAAAACCCTATTTTTTCACCCATGGAAAGGGGTGAAAACGAACCGTGCTTGGGGTGAAAAAAAATATACCATTAACTCTGGTATATGGTCCTCAAAACATACAATATTGGTGTAGATGGAATTATAGAGATATAATAAACCCTTTGTTGCATAACCCCTTTGCAACATTGAACAACATTTGCAATTTCATTCCAACATTCCTGCACTCTCCCATTTTGCGCCCATACTAATACATAAAATATATGTTCTTTTTAACTCCCTCCCCTCTCCCCCTTTGCAGCATTGATTTGTTGCACAACCCCCCCCCCTTTGCAGCATTGAGGTTGCATAACCCCTGCATTGCATACCCCATACCCAATGTGTTGCATAATCCCTTTGCAATATTGAACATTTGCAATTGCATTTCATCATTCCTGCACACTCCCATTTTTCACCCCATACTACTACATAAAACATAGGTTCTTTTTAACCCCAAAGAGGCTTCAACTGCATAGGATTAAAAAAATATAGCTTCACAAGGCTTATGCCACAGACTGTTTTATTTCTCCTCATGCATTACAAGATACACATCTTCACACTTTTCAATGTAAGTATAAATATTCTACAGTGACAAATAATTCAGTGCCAAGCAAATAAAAAATAAATGCAAAAAAGTTTTCTTTACATATTTTTGACTCTTTTTTTTTTCTGGTGCTCATTTCTTGGAAATGAACAAACATTAAAGACATCATTTTACCACCACTTTTGAAGGATATAGTGGGCTACCTGAAAAAAATTTCTTAAATTTCTTAAGTTTCTTTATATTAAAAATTATTTTAAGGGGCCTGTTCATTTTCACCCCAACATACCCTATATTTTTTTTCACCCTAGATGACTATACTAACTCTTGGTACAATAACTACTCCAAAACACTTGGTCTGCTTATTTTTAAAAATTCAGTAAATTTTTAACCTTTATTTAAACTTCTGAATTTCTACTTAACTTAAATCTACAATATTTATTTTTATTTGTCAAATCATTTATACTTTGATGGTCAATAATTATCTTACCTTAACTTTCAGGCAACTTCTTCCCTACCTCATTGACAGGAAAATATTACTACCCAGAATACTTAACTTATTCTTCTGCTGATTCTCTTTTCCTTACTGCAAAATTCATTGTCCAAATTCATAGTGACTATCATTCCCAACTATGGTAAATTAACAATACCAACAAAGTTACTGATAAACCATCATATATACAGAGCACTTCTGCTCTGCCTAGGAGCATTAGGATTCTAAAGTTCACTGGATCTGCAGCATAGGCTGTAGACTTAAATTGTACAAGAGAGACTGTTCAATAATTGGCATGCATTTTGAAATTATGATTATTTTATCTAGGAATGCACTGGAACCAACATTTTAAGTTCTGGCCAGAACTGGAACTGACCAGAACTTTAAAAAGTAACTGGCTGGTTACTCCTTTATAGCTCTAGCCTAGTTAGTAGTTATATTATGTAGGTGTACATTTATTAACGTAGCTGTGGGATAATTTTTAGTGAATACAGTACAGTAGACTCACAACTTATGCAGGGGTTACATTCCTGGGACCCCGTGTAAGGCCAAAAACCACATAAAGTCAGAAACCAAAAAAATCCCCTAAATCACCCTTAAATCACTATATATTCTAACTGTTATACATATAACATACCTATAACACAAAAGTGATGTAATTGGCAATGTTGAATTCCTTCCAGCATGCCATAACACTCTTGTTAGTGCCATCCTCCATGGTGTTGTGAATGCGGATGAAGGTGAGACGTGTGTATGCTGCATTAAAGCACCTGTAGTGAATACTCTTATTTTAGTTTCAAGATAAATGTTAATTTTACCGTCTTGAATTTCGGAATAGTATAAATTCATTTTAAATTAGTTACCCCATTATAATTCAATTGTGAACCACATTAATACTAATTTTATGTATACTATATTATTTTATTGTATGTAAACATAATTAATTATATATCACAATTGTCAGTTAATCATTTATATTCAAATATTTATTTTAATCTAATGCCATGTCCATTTTGCAAATAAATAATAGAAAACCAAAGGTTATATTTTCCACCTTTGGTACTGTCGTAGTTTCGCCTAACGGACTCAATACGGCTAGTGAGATAATCACTGGTTGGCACTTAACTAGCGGCAGTGCTTATGGCTACATCATCCAGGTTAACCTATACCGGATAGATGCGCTACGGTCCCAAGCCGTAGCTTGCCTAGGCCAACGACGACGACGACGTAAACCAACAATTGGTGACCCCGGAGCTGGATTACCCCTTCTACCCGAACGACTAGGACTAGACTGTAATGTCGTTCGTGCCCATCACCCCCTTCACCCGAACGACTAGGACTAGACTGTAATGTCGTTCGTGCCCATCACCCCCTTCACCCGAGCGACTAGGACCAGACTGTAACGTCGCTCGTGCCCTCTGCCCATCACCCCCTTCACCCGAGCGACTAGGACCAGACTGTAATGTCGCTCGTGCCCTCTGCCCCTCACCCCTGCCCGTGCGCTCTGTGCCTGCGCTCGTCTCAACCTCCACTCCTTCGTTGGGAACTTGTCGTCTTGCTTGTACGTCAGCAAGCATAGGAGAAGATGCCTGACGACGCTGGTGCCATCTCCCACTTGAGCGTAAAGCTCCCCGTCTTCTGGCCGGGTGATCCATTTATTTGGTTCCACCAAGTGGAATCACAATTCACTTGGGAAGATCACCGCTAGCAGGACAAAATACGATCATGTTTTGTCCTCTCTACCAGCGAGCATCATCTCTGAAGTCCGTGACGTCATCGTATCTCCTTCCACGAGTGAGGACCCGTACAACGATCTGAAGTCTGCCATCCTGCGCCGCACCACTGTCTCCGAGCGTGAGAAACTACATCAGTTAATCTCAAAGAAGAACTTGGAGACCGTAAGCCCACTCAAATGCTGAGGGCTATGCAGTGCGCTCTAGGCGAACGCGCACAAACCTTCGATAAGGACATCTTTAGACAGTTGTTCTTGCAGAAACTTCCTCCATCAGCTCAGCGTGTCTTGGCCACTATGGATCCTGCTACTCCAGTTGATAAACTAGCAGAAACTGCCGACAAAGTAGTGGAGATTGACACAGCTCCGGTCAACAACGTGAACACACAATCGGAACTGGAGTTGAAAGTGGAAGAGTTAAGTCAACAACTCAACCACGTTTGTTCTCTGCTACAAAATCAACGGCAAAGAAGCCATTCTCGGTCAAGATTTACGAAGAGGCATCGTTCGAGTTCCGGGAAGATCTGCTTCTACCACGCCAAATTTGGAAAGAAGGCTAGGAAGTGCATCTCCCCTTGCAATTTTTCGTCGGAAAACCCCAGCAGCGAGTCCTAATGGCGTCTAGTACTCGCACTGCCAACCTGTTATTCATAAAGGACAGGAACTCTGGTGTCAATTTCTTGGTCGATACCGGAGCGTCAGTCAGTGTATTCCCTCAAAATCTGGTCATAAGCACTCGGAATCTCCGCCTCTATACGCTGCTAACGGTTCACGCATACCCACGTACGGTACTCAGTCGCGTGAACTAAACTTGGGCCTTCACCGATCCTTCAAGTGGATTTTCATCTGTGCTCAAGTGCAGCATCCCATAATCGGCGCTGACTTCCTCCAGCATTTCAAACTCCTGGTGGATCTTGACAAGCGACGCTTATGCGACCAGGCCACACTGCTTTCTGTTCTTGCCAAACAGGTTGCCCTTCCGGACGCCTCGAACTCTGCACTTTCCCTCGTTCCCCCTAATTCCATGTACCAGTGCCTTTTTCCAGCGATATCCAGGAATTCTTCAACCGATGCAGATGGGTGATACCATTAAGCACACCATTACCCATCACATTACAACAAAAGGTCCCCCTGTGTTTGCAAAACCCAGACGTCTTGCCCCGGACAAACTGAAAGCTGCCAAATCGGAATTCCAGCTTATGCTGGATCTTGGATAATAAGACCTTCCAAAAGCAGTTGGTCCTCTCCCCTCTACACCTGGTCCAGAAGAAGTCAGGAGACTGGAGACCATGTGGGGATTACCGGTTTTTAAATTCGACAACCATCCCGGACCGATATCCGGTACCAAATGTCCAAGACTTTACTTCTCTTCTCCACGGCAAATCTATCTTCAGTAAAATAGATCTCGTTAAGGCTTTCCACCACATTCCCGTAGAGCCTTCGGATATTCCCAAGACTGCAGTTTGTACACCATTTGGGTTATTCGAATTTTTGAAGATGCCGTTCGGGCTACGGAATGCTGCGCAAACCTTTCAGAGGTTTATAGATGAGGTCACCAGAGGCTTAGACTTTGTTTATGCCTACATCGATGATTTGCTTGTGGCCAGCTCAACGGAAGAGGAACATAAGGAACATCTTTCACTCCTCTTTCAACGCTTAGAACAATACGGTGTTACTATTAATGCATCTAAGTGTGTGTTTGCACAGCCAACCTTGGAATTTCTTGGTCACACAGACTTTCGATCGCAGCACGGAATTAACCCCCCTTCAGGACAAGTGTGAAGTGATAAAAATTACCCTATGCCAAGTAATCAGCGTGAGTTACGTCGGTTTCTAGGTTTGGTAAATTATTACCACAAGTTCATTAAAAACTGTGCTAGTGTTCTTGCTCCTCTACACGCTATGATCACACACAAACGCAAGGTAACGAAATTGGTATGGTGTAGCGATAGTTTACAGGCGTTCGACAATGCCAAAAATGCTATCAATAGTGCATTGTCTCTGTCATTTCCTATCAGTGATGCCCCCTAACTCTGACGGTCGATGCATCAGATGTTGCGATCGGTGGAGTGTTGGAACAAACCATTAACGGTCAACAAGCACCCATCGCGTTTTACTCGAAAAAGCTGCAGCCAGCCCAAACGCGTTATAGTGCTTTCGGACGTGAAACTTCTTGCTATTTACTTAAACGTGAAGCATTTTCAACATTTCCTTGAAGGCCGAGAGTTTTGTGTTTTTACCGACCACAAACCTTTGGTCACTGTCTTCAATAAAAACAGCTGTAACCACTCTCCCAGAGTCATCAGGCAACTCGATTATATCTCGCAATTTACCACAGATATCCGCCACATCAAAGGTGTCTTGAACACTCCAGCGGATGCACTTTCAAGAATAGAGATTACTTCTGTTACCTTCAGCTCTACACTGTGGAATGCTATTGCACAGGATCAAGATAAGGATACGGAACTACAAGAACTGCTCAGAGAAGACTCCACTCACTCACTTTCCCTCAAGAAAATGAGTATGCCAGGATTGTCTGTGCCCCTCTATTGCGACGTATCAACAGCTGCTATTCGCCCTTATGTCCCTCCATGTCACAGAAAAGCAGTCTTCACGGATCTTCATAAGCCCTCCCATCCTGGTATCCGTGCTTCGCAACACCTGGTTACCTCTCGCTTTGTTTGGCCCTCGATGCGGAAGGATGTCAAACATTGGACCAAAACGTGCCTTGCCTGCCAGCGTGCCAAAGTCCAAAGGCACACCAGGTCCCCCTTTGACGCATTTCCGCCCCCATCCCAGCGATTTGAGGTAATTCATGTAGACATTGTTGGCCCTCTTCCAGTGATTCAAGGCCAACGTTATCTGCTCACCTGTCTCGACCGCTTTTCCAGATGGCCTGAAGCCATCCCACTTCCTGATATCCAAGCGGACACTGTTGCAAGAGCCTTTCTTCATGGATGGGTATCAAGATTTGGATTGCCGACAAAAAGTCATCACTGACCAAGGTCGCCAATTTGAGTCTTCGCTTTGGAAGAAGTTTACCAGCTTGTTGGGTACAGTACATGCGCATACCTGTGCGTATCATCCGCAAGCTAACGGCCTCGTCGAACGCTTCCATCGCCAGCTGAAGTCATCCCTTATGTGTCACGAAGACTCCCATTGGATGGATAAGCTTCCACTCGTTTTGCTTGGTATTCGCTCTGCATTTAAGAGTGATCTGAAGACTACAGCGGCTGAACTAGTCTATGGAACAACACTGCGGCTACCAGGTGGCTACTTCACTGCAGGGGATAAGTCATGTGATCCTACGGAATTCGCTCAAACACTTTCCTCTCACATGCAGTCCCTTCAGCCTGTTCCCCCTCGATTGACTAGCCAACGAACATCTTTGTTTCCCCAGCCCTCCAATCTTGCACCCACGTTTTCGTTCGTGTACCTCTCCCAAAACGGCCTCTCCAATGTCCATATGACGGGCCCTATGAAGTTCTCCGACGTACGCGCAAATCATTCCTCATCCAGCGCGGTTCCAAGGTCGACAGGTTTCTATCGATCGTCTTAAGCCTGCGTTTTTGGAATCAACCTTAAGTGAGGTACATGTAGCTACCAAAAAGGTCCAGAGGAAATCAGTGTCGTTCGGAACTCTTTGAACTTCCTCTCTGGTGGGGGAGTGTGTAGTGAATACTCTTATTTTAGTTTCAAGATAAATGTTAATTTTACCGTCTTGAATTTCGGAATAGTATAAATTCATTTTAAATTAGTTACCCCATTATAATTCAATTGTGAACCACATTAATACTAATTTTATGTATACTATATTATTTTATTGTATGTAAACATAATTAATTATATATCACAATTGTCAGTTAATCATTTATATTCAAATATTTATTTTAATCTAATGCCATGTCCATTTTGCAAATAAATAATAGAAAACCAAAGGTTATATTTTCCACCTTTGGTACTGTCGTAGTTTCGCCTAACGGACTCAATACGGCTAGTGAGATAATCACTGGTTGGCACTTAACTAGCGGCAGTGCTTATGGCTACATCATCCAGGTTAACCTATACCGGATAGATGCGCTACGGTCCCAAGCCGTAGCTTGCCTAGGCCAACGACGACGACGACGTAAACCAACACACCGAAATTGTAAAATTATAACCCACATGTAGTTGAAACTGCATAGGAAAAATCCGCGTAAGTTGCGAGTACTGTATATTATAAGAAGCTGGCAGCCTTGAGTGTTACTTAGTACATTGATAATAAATCAAATTCAGTTTTTTTTTTGGATATCATTTGAAGTTTAAAGTAAATTTTCTATAAACTCCTTTTTAAATAATACATACAGAGCTCAATTTTTTATCACATCATAATATCATTAGTCATTGACTAATACTGAAGCATTATGTCCTTTATTTGGAATTTCTTTTCTGTAGAAGATCAAACTGATGAAGTTGCGGAATGGAAATTATGTAAAAAGGGCATAAGGAGAGGTGGAAAAGGTTGTCTTGCTAAAAACTTTAGTACCACACCATTACATAAGCATATGAAAGCAAAACATATGCTTCAATATAGAGAGAATGAAGAGGTAAATTCAAAAAAATCCAAAGCAGCAGAAAGTGAAGATGCTCAACCATCCCCTAAACAAAGGAAACTGGCTGTGATGGAACACCAAATGTCTCTGGAAAAGAGCTTTAATAAAAAAAGATTTTGGATGTTAATGACCAATGAGCCATTGATATTCATCACAAAATTATAAACATGGTTACTGAGGACAGTCAGCCTTTTACCACTGTAGAAGACCAAGGCTTCATTCAGTTAATTGCTCCCCTTCAGCCAAGAAATATATATGGTACCAAGTAGAAGATATTTAGCTGTGTAATGCTTCCTCAAACTTATGAAGATGTAAAAGCGTGAATTTTGAAGGAACTGGATATAGCCAATGTGCCATATATATCTTTCACATCAGATATCTGGATCAGTCAACACTCAGCTGAATCATTTGTGTCACTAACTGGGAATTGGATTAATAAAGGTTTCCAAAAGAGGAATGCAGTACTCTTTGCCAGATATTTTCCTGGGACACATTCCCAAGTATTTAAAAAAAAAAAAGTGGGTGAAAGTGGGTTACCAGTACCCACTTTGGTGCCAACCCTGCTTATATATGAGCATCATTGCCATTATAACTGACACCTTAAAACTCTAGATACATGCTGGCTATACAGTTTCCTAATTCAGGTATAAATTTTTCCTGTACACCTTCACATATTTACAAGCATTATATTTTAAATATTACTTGAAAGTATGAGCTTTCGGAATTTTAAAAGTTGGGTGTCAGATTTTACAGATTTTTAATACTGTTTTTCATTCCTTTGAGATAAATGAAAGTTTTTTATTTCATGTTTGAAAATTATTATGGAGGTTAGATTTATTGGTTATCCCAATTATGTAAATCCCATTTTTATTTTTATAATAGATTTGGTACTGTTAGCTTTGCACAGAACTTTGTTTTTGTGTTAAAACCATTCCTAAATTAGTTCAGGTATACTTCTTTGAAAGAAAATATTAAAAAAAATAAGAGATTTCTAATTTGAAAATTTTGTTCTCAGTTAAATCCATCATGATTTTATCAGTATCAGGAGTTTTTATTATTTTCAGGAGAATATTTCATGTCCATCAGTATAATGAACTGTTAACTAAAGAGAGAGACTTTTGTTAAGGAAATTTTTTCCATCACTCATTTGATGTCATGAGTTTCAAAATGAAAAAAGATGAAAGCGAGTGTGATCTGAAAGAAATTCATTGGGATATTAAAGATGAAGTTGATATTAAAGAAGAAGTTGATTTGTATGAAGCAAATTATTGCAAAGCAGATACAATTGACCATGGAAATATCTGTGATGAATGGGAGGTAAGAAATAGTTATGAAATTTTTTTTTCTTGTATAGTTTAAGTGGGTTTGCCACTCATGCCACAAGAAAGAGAGAATATAACTGTTTTGAAGTTTATTTGATTCTTTTGATGAATAGAGATTAAGTGAGGTTGGTATTTTATTTATTAATACATTTATCAAAGCATTAAACTGATGAACTAATTTTTAAAGCTTCAATAGATTATAAGGCAGTTTTCTTAACACATTCGCATTGTGCGCAAGTGCATATTTCTTACCCCCTAACTGTTCTAGGTTTACAAGCAGTTCGCTTTGTACATAGGCTTCTGCTCTGATCATGTTGACAGTCTTTGAATAATTTTATATTTAATTTTACTGTATTGTTTAATAACTACAACTTTACATTTCTTTAATGAAAACTGCATGATATAGATAATGAATCATAAAAACTTGAGGCAAATAAACAAACCAGTAAATTTTATGAAATTTATTACAACTTTGTAAACAAATATTCTAACAATATTCTAATAACTGTTATGAAAAGTTAAATAAAACCGAAAGGAGATGATGGAATTGTTTCTTGCATTCCTGTATTTGCTAAAAATGGCCCAATTTTTAGTATTATTCTTACACCAAGCATTGGTTATTAGTTCTGCCATGATATAGGTTGATGTACATTCTCCACATTGATATTAGGCATAACTTCACTGTCAATAATAGAAATACCTAACATACGCTGGATATCAAATTCACCGTTAGTTTTTCATCCTCACTATCTAATTCCAAATCTGATGTCTGATAATAATTATTCTAACATTTCTTGATATTGATATGGAGGAATTTTGCAATTTTTTTATGCAACCCTTTTTTTATATACTGAAAATATGAGGCAAATTGTAATAAAAAAAATTTAATCATAACACAATAAGTGAATAAAATATGTAAAACGAATTGTAATAAAACTATTTAACGCTAATGCTCTAAAAGAATACAATATGCAAAACATAGCTGCTAAACCTAAAAATCATATGAGCAACGCATCTTCCCCCTACAATGTCTAAATAAACACTGAGTCTCTTCCCCTTTGTTATCATACATAAATACACATCCTAAAATATAACTTGATCTTAAAATGACAGAAATTGCGTGAAAACATGATGACTTTAGATTTTCTTAACAAATGACACAATATGCATCATTGGAATGCGAAAGTGTTAAATGTAGGAATAAATTGAAACAGGAAATATGTATTGAATGTGATGAAAAGAAAACTATTATCAGCATGATTGGATCAAAGATGAATAGATGATAGATTTTTCCGGGAGAGAAAAAAGGGTCATTCCATGTCAATTCAGCCACCCAAGAACATGACCATCTCAGATTTTCATGATATTTGGTACATTAGTAGGTATGTGTGAGAAACTGAAATTCCCCAAATTTTAGAGCTGACTGACCTTTGGTTGCTGAGATACGGGTCACAAAATTTGACCTGATTTTTTACTTAGTCAAATTTCAAATTGCTGTAGCCACATAACTAATAAGCTAGAGTTCTGATTCTAGTGTCATTTTGAAGCTCTTAAACAGCTTGTCATTTTAATTCTCTTGTCATAAGCCTCTAAAATGAAAATTTAAAAAAAATGACCTTCACCTTTGACCTTAAATAAAAAAAAATATACAATCCCCGATTATTTTCAATTTTTTTACAAATGTTTACTTACCAATGTGAAACATGTTCCAAAAAGGTTATAAGTGGCCAGTGAAAAGTATGAGCAGGAAGTACTTTTAATTAAAACTAACATTTAAATAAATGCAGATCTTTGAGTTTTTTCATTGATACAAATCTTCTCTCAAGCAGTTTATCCATTAGTTTTATGCCTGAAAATATATGGTTCCATTATATATATATATATATATATATATATATATATGATGAATAAAACCACGAAGGAAAAAAGACACACAAATGGGTGCTCAAGCGCTTTCGTCTAATGAGGATGTCATTAGACGAAAGCGCTTGAGCACCCATTTGTGTTTCTTTTTTCCTTCGTGGTTTTATTCATCATAAATACTTTTCACGTGTCACTTTCGTGAAATAATTTTTCATATATATATATATATATATAATATATATATATATATATATATATATATATATATACCTGCACACATTTCATTCACCATTGCCTTTGGGATAAATACATCACTTCCACATACAGAGACAAACATTTTACATTGGGGTTAGGGAACCTCTGGGCGAGGCTTGAGCGGCTGTCAGTTTTTTGGCACTGAGGGTTTTGACCCTGGAGGTTATTAACAACAACATGACCCACCTTTCCTTGGGTTGATATGGGCATACCCAGTATGAAAAAAAATATATATATATATATATATTAGGGTGTGACAGTTGCCCCAACTTTGTCCTACAATGCTGTTCAAAATTTTGGTGTTGCATATTGACATAAAAAATACCCACGTGCAATTTTTTGAAGATTCATGCATATTCGAGTGAGCACCAGCAATTTGAAAAATAGCGATTTTGCTTATACGGCATATGCGCCTATATATGAGATTACACAACCATCATAAGGGATATTAACACAAATCATTTGCCTGTCTTAATTAAAAGCTGTTATCACTAACACAAAAAAGTTAATCATTCTTATTCTCTCATGGTACATTAAGGGGTTTTATCATATATTCACAAGGTATTATTTCTCTAGAGCAAGAAACCATGATTTCTGTTCGGAAACAGATGATCGTTTGCACTGATTAGGAACGCGGAGTCTGTCATTTTCAACTACTAGAAGGACTTCTTGAAAGCGCTCCTCATCCCTGGCAACATTAAGAATGTCATGGCAAAGTTTTACACCACGCTCTGCAGCCTCATTGACGACCTGAAGCTTGTCCACAACCCGTTTCATGTTCAGGTAGTCGTCATGATCCGCCCATTCACTGGCTGGACTGTGGAGAAACTGATAGGGCATCCCTAAAATGGTGAAGAACCAGCTTGAGTCAGGCCCAATTAGGTCCACCAGGGCAGTGCCACTTTCTGGGACAGGGGGAAGATATGGCTTTCCATAGCCCCCATGATTGAGCCCCACTCTCTTAGTAACTTCAGTGCCTTCATGGCAAAGAAGGGCCTTCCTCATCTCCTCTTTTGTCCTTTCTTGTACTTGGGACGAGAACAAAGCCAGTGGGGCCAACTCCTCAGTTAGGTACCAAGTGTGTCTACCGAGTGCCACACATGCTTTGTCAACTATTGTGGCGTCATATGGGGCAAATTCAGCCAAGGTTTCGACCAAATTCAAGTCATTCAGTGGCGCACTTGCTGGAACGGGGCAAACAATCCACCATGGGACATAAACAGCGACTGTGAACACAGCAAACCATTCTAACTTGCTGATTTGACTTTTAGTCTCAACCTCGGCTTTGGGAAATTGCTCTTTGATCTGGTCTGACAAAAGAACAATCTTGAGGGTATAGAGCAGTTTAGCCATCCACCTTGCTTTGTGAAATGTGCCGGGGTAGACCATTGTGAAGTTCACTGGCTCGGATCCTTTAGTTACAAGCAGCAGACAAAGCTCTACCAGCTCCTTGTAGTCGCCACGTGTAAATGGTTGGGCTAGAGATTCATGGAAGAAGTCGGCCATCTCCTGCTGGCGCTCCTCAAACACCAGGCATTGCGGGGTAGTAGTATTTCTTTTTTTCGTTGTACGCCAGTTGAGAGAAATGGTTCTTGAACCTAGAAATGCAATTATTGGGATTATTGTATTTCGTACTAATCTATATTATTATTTTAGGGGTATTAAGATTGATATGATCAATCATTTGCTTGGTGTTAGTATATCTTATAAGTCTAATAAAAGAAATTCCACTAAATTTGTTATTATTAGATAATAATATTTCTTGTTATTTTGTAAAGCTTATGACTCACCTCTGGAAAACCATTATGTTTGGACTTGAAGAGCCCTCCACTTTCAAGCAATCCCAGCAAACACCTAGGATGACTTCGCCCACATGCCTGCGACAGGCACACCAGAATATGGCACGCTCTAATTCCTTTTGGAGGGAGACGCAAGCAGCTGTTTTTTGTCCTGAAAAAAAATGTAATTGTAGTTTAAGGCCACCATTTCAGGCACGTGCTTTTTGCAGATTTCTGTTAAATCATTCACTGTATTTTGGTATTAATGTCGTGATAAATTCACACTGATGTTTGAAATAGGTTTACCTGTATTGGATGAAGTTGTGTCAAAAACCATACCAACGACATTCTGTTCACACTCCCAATCGACCAGAAGTTGTTTGGTTGCTGTTGATATCAAGTCTCCTTGAACCAGGCCAGCTTTTTGAGTCAAATGCGGAAGAGGTGGGACTCCAAGAAGCTTTGTGCCATTGACACCAGACACAAGAATGGGCAGGTGGTCATCAGTACCTTTGGAATCCAGCGTGTCCATAAGTTTACCATCCCAGTGCACCAGTACTTTGTCTGATGGTTGCCATTCATCCATGATTTTTAAACTTATTTCTGACACGATGGAAGCTCGGTATCGATGGGCTGTCCTTGCATTTAGACTCAGCTTTGATGTATCTCCACCACATGCAGATACAAGGGAGTACACAATTGCACTCAGCTGGGTCGGTGAGATGTTGTTTCGAACACTGCATGAAACAAGTTCTGCCGACTTCAGAATATCATGGGGCACAAAAATTGAAACTCCCTCTTTCACTGTTCTCCGATGTTTTCTCTTTGGTTCAGCAGTGCTGGCCTCATCAATGTCATCATCCTCATCAGAGCTAATAGGTGAATCAATATCAGCCTGTACATTCTCAGCATGATCACATTGCTCTCTCTCTCGTCGCTTCTCTTCTCGCATCTGCCTTTTCTGTTGCTTCTGAACCTTTTCTGAGTACTTTGTTTACCCCAGAGTAGGTAGCTACTCTGTCACTTAGCATGCTTTTCATAAAGAGTATGTCAGTATCGATGGCATCTTGTTTGGCCTGTTTTCCCCTTTTTTGCAGCTGCCATGTCTTTCAACACTGTGTTCTTATAAAATTTCATCGTCAGGCTCAATTCTGATTTAAACTTCATAATTCCAGGATCATCAGCCCGTCTTCTATCCTCATTCTTTTTCATAAGCATCATGTAGTCTTTGTCATAGTAAGTTTTAATCACTCGGCCAATATTGTTCCTGCCTGTAATGGACGGGACATTCACCTTCTGGTAATGCAAAAGCACATTGTCAATGGTGGCAGATAAAGCCTGGTCCTAATGCATATCCCGAAGGTTTGCTAACAGACATAGTAAGACCTGCCTATTATTTGGCAGTTTGCAGCCCTTTATTTCCTTTTCTTCTTCTCGGGGTACGGTGCCCAATAACATTCTGACATACTCATCATCTTGCCGTGTATCCATGATTAAATTCTCTATTCACAACATCAAATCACTGTCAAGGGAAAAGAAAAGAGCATCATTAAAATTAAATGCAATAAAATAATATGTGGAAAATTTGTGGGTCAGCGTTCCAGACCCGGAAATGAAAATCTGATAAAATGTGCTATTTTCACACTTATTTATGAAGTTCATAAGCTGAAATAGCAATACTTGCTGGTACGACGGTGCTAGCTCAAACATGCACCGATCTCCAAGAAAATTTACATGGGTGTTTCCTAGATAAATATAGAATACTAAAACTTTGAACAGCATTGTAGGACCATTTTTTGATTTTTGGAGGGCAACGGTCACACCCTAATATATATGCCTACTGTATATATCTACCATATATAGCTTGAATGTGTAACTTACTTTTATCTGTTGTAATTCTATGAGGGCCTTGGAGGCCTTAGCAGTTTCCTCCTTGGTGAGGTAGTATAGTCTTCCAGTTGCAGTAGATGCCTCTACCTTTGTCAAAATATCAGAGTATGTAATTGTAAGAATATCTGGTTGATGAGGGAAAAAGAATGATGGGTTGGGACCATGAGGATGAAGAAAAGATATTTTTATTTCCCTCTTCTCAGTTGTTTTGTCCAAAATGCATGCTAACCACCAAAGGTTATCATATACAGCAGTGACAAAACCATGTAGTTTCTCTTCAGGTATAAGTTCTTCTTCACTGACTTTCTCAATACGTGAATATCCTGATGCTGAGAAATGCTTAACCTCTAGTGAAGTTAATGAAACTGCTTTTAAATAATGTATTTTCTGAGTACCAGCAATTGTTCTTGCTTTTGAATGTCTAGTTTGGAGGAGAAATTCTTCATTTTCATAATCTTCATTGGTTGAAAAATGTGGTGTAATATTATTAATATTATCTTTGGTAAATATATACAGCTATTGTGCAGTAAGGATTTGTTTATCATAAGGCCGTTGCAGACTAGCTTTAGCAGCTAACCTCTTAACAGTGCCTCCTACACCATCACATGGTCCCTTCCCATGGCTTGTCATAAAAAATTCCACTCTGCATCAATTCCAGTCATCTTTGTGGTGGCAAAGATTCAGAAAGTTTTTGCAGTTTTTATATTGTCCAGCACAGCCATCTGAAAAGTATATGATTTTGTTGATGGATGGGATGTTCTCTTTTATGAAGTTTGAGATGCTTTTGAAACAAATGTACTGCAACTGTGTTATGAATATTGCACTCAGATATGACAAGAAAGCTTAGGTGAGCAATATCATTTTGCTTGTTATAATACAAAACAAATGGATGTAGAGTTGCCATCTGATTGTTCCAGTGAAAACTCTGCACCTTATCTTGGAGAACAAAAGAGTAATTTTTGGGAAAATTGCACACTACTAGGACTTCACTTGGTTTCAGCGACATTTTAGTTTTGTTGTAATAATTAGCTTGCATCTTGGTCAGGAAATCATGGATTTGGTGTTCTTGAAGTTCGCTACAGAAATGTTCAATATATTCATCTGAACTCGTGTGAATTGATTGATGGACCTGTCTGTATTGGTCCACTTCTTAAACTGTACTGAATCAATGCAGTTATCATAAAAAATATTTTGGAGTTTCTCTCTCAATGCTTTTGTGTCTCCACATTGTTTACATTCCCTAAGGCAGCATTGTCATGAGGGTGAATTGCACTCAATGAATTAAGACAATGTCGTATATGGTTGATAGGATTTTCATTATCTTCAGTTAACTTATCAAATTTAGTTCCTACAAACATAAGTTTAATATTCTGATGAATGGTACATACACATACTGAGTTCCTGATGCTCCAGCAATAATACATTGCTTTGGCCGCACCTCTGCAAATTTGCTGAAGCCCACTTTTACCAAAGGATTTCTTTCTTTAAAAATCTGATAAGCTTCTTTTAAATTGCATAGCAGTAGATGCTTCTGAAAATGTTTCCTCTCCCCTGAGCTGTCCATAATGCTGACATAATCCTTTTTACCAGGCATTATTCTACTGATATCTTCTGAAAGATAAAATGCTTTGATTTTTTCTATAATGTTTTGTTCAATTTTCTTTCCAGGCTGAGGATTTGGAATTGAAAGGATACCCATTTCATTAGTAAGCTTTTTGGCAACTGATGCTTTGTGCCTTGTGTTGAATTCTGTAGCTATTTTTCTCTCACTCCAACTTTTTGGTAATACAGTCAGGATTTGTATTCTTTCACTCCTCTTGGTCTGCAAGTTGCTGACTTTCTCCTTCAGTTGATTTAATATTTCATCATAATCTTTTTCTATCTTAGTTTTTTTCTTTTTCCTGTATTAATATCTCTCTCCCAGCAATTTCCTCTAATTTTCTCTTGACTGTTCCTGTAACTTTTATTTTGTGAGATGCATAAACCTCTCTCTCTCTCTTAGCTTTCTTGTCTTTATGGGAGTTTATCCTAATGATTTTAATGAAGTATTTAAAGTTGATAATTGAAATTCACGTGCTGTGCTTGTTAATGCCTCATTGATTTCAGATGAAGATATTTCAGGAATATTACTAGTTTCTCCATAGCAAGAGCTTTTTTCATCTTCATCTAAAGTTTTTTTTTCAGGCAATGATTCCAGCATTTCCCTACACTGCTTACAAAGCCTGTGATCAACTGTTAATTTGATTTCAGGCCTTTTATCAATTAAATATTGAGGTACAATTCATAGACTTTTGGTTCAATGCTGTCCTTTGTGTGATTGAAAGGGATCAGCACATTTCTGTTTAAGTTTATCCATTTTTTTAAAATTAGTGTATTAAAACTAGTAAGTTATATTTAAATGGCATTCCTTAATAGAAATTAATTTAGAATATTCGAATATTAAACATATATTTTCTGAAAAGATGAAAAAAATGAATTATTTAAAGGTTAATTTTAATTAAAAATACTTCATGATCATACTTATCACTGGCCACTTATAACCTTTTAGGAACATGTTCCACATTGGTAAGTGAACATTTGTAAAAAAATTGAAAAAATTGGGGATGGTATATTTTTTTATTTAAGGTCAAAGGTCAAGGATATTTTTTTAAATTTTCATTTTAGAGGCTTATGACAAGATAGATATGACAAGCTGTTTAAGAGCTTCAAAATGACACTAGAATCAGAACTCTAGCTTTATTAGTTATGTGGCTACAGCAATTTGAAATTTGACAGTAAGTAAAAAATCAGGTCAAAGGTCCAAATTTTGTGACTCCGTATCTCAGCAACCAAAGGTCAGCTAGCTCTAAAATTTGGGGAATTTCAGTTTTACACACACACCTACTAATGTACCAAATATCATGAAAATCTGAGATGGTCATGCTCAAATTCACCTTTTTTTGGCTGAATTGACATGGAATGACCCAAAACAGACTTCACTGATTATGAACTTAATGTTATGATACTTATCTACCTCCTTCTTGTAGTTATTCTCCACCACAGTAGTGAGGGGCACTATATATTATCGTCTAACTTCTCTGTATGAAAAAGTTGGTAGAGAGTTGTGTATGAAATCTATTTAATCATTATTTTGCAGTATCCCTTTTTCACAATAGCTAGCATGAAAAAGGGAGAGTCTGCAGTCTACACTCAGAAATACCTCAGAAGTTTTATAAAATGAGGTCTCAGATTTACAGTATATATATTAATAAAATGTCACTACCGCAAAAAGAAACAGAAATTATATAGCTTGCATATTTTTGTTGATTTGAATTTGAAAAGCAAGGTATATTGATATTACAGTATATGTGATGATAAAGTGAATTTGTATGTTACTTTTTCAATCATTTCTAAATTTAATTTTGAAATAATTCCTTAGGAGAACTTTCCTATTTGCTTGTATTAGGGTCCCACTAAAAATTAAATGGGTTAGAATGGTTTTCTTGCAGGGTTGATTCAGTCAGGAATGTTACATGAAGGTAACTATAACTATAACTATAACTAACCTCTGATAATTATATAAATTTACAATAATTGGTTAATTTTAAGTTGGGAGAAGAGCAAAATCCCATTATACCAAAGGGTCTGGGCCAAGCACTTTTTGGATTAATAGACTTTTAAGAGGAATGGAAAAAAGGCAAATGTAATATACATAATAAAAAGAATTGCTGTTGAATCTATGAAAATGATATTTACTTTAATAAATATACTATAACACATTTGTCTATTCATCACAATCTTCCACACAACTCTCTCTCCTTATCTTTAATGATACAGAACTCAATCCTTCCTCTTCCTGTAACATTCTCAGTGTTTCCTTGTGATCTTTCCTGAAAAGATCACGTATACTCTGTAAAACAGCTTCTTAAAGGTTGTGTGTTATGCTGACTGCAGTTTCTTCATTCCCACTCATTTGCTGTCTCTGTACAGGGAGGAGTTTCAATTGCAACTGTGAGGGGTGGCTTAACTGGATAGAGTGAACCCACAAAGCTCTATTTGACTGTGTGGAATCAATGGCTTTTGGTCTCATCAATTTCCCACCTTATACTGCCTGTCTTCATTTTTTCTCTCTTCACTGCAATGTTACCTCACTCTGTCTTTACTGTTGCTACAATAACAGACACTATTCTGAACACACTAACAGCATGTTACCTCCTTTAATGAGAGCATGCAGTACCAGACTTCCAACACATTCTCATCACATTTCTGTCCAACTCTGTAATACAAGGATTAATCAGTATTCTCAATCTTTCATCTACTGAACTGGTCAACTCTGGAACAACATTCCTCAGTCCATCTTTCCCCCATATCCTTGACCTTCAATTTTTGATATGTCCAAACATTGCAAAAACTCTGGATTTTGATTTTGGCACACACTTTGTGGGGAAGGGGGAAGTATTTTACAGGCATTCACCCTTGCCCTACCCCCCTCTGCATCAATAAAAAGAATTTGACTTAATTTGAAGGATAGAGGTTTGGCTCTTAACTCTGAGCTCAGATCAGTAATTAAGGTGGTTTCTATATGTCTACCTTTGTAGGATAATGGGCAGGGCCTAAAATACTATTGGAACATTCCACATCAAGTGTACACACTAGGGTGGTCAAAAAAAAAAATGAAAATGAAAAATATAATTTTTTTCCTGCATTTTTTTTCATTCCTGCATGAAAAAATGCAGGAATAGGATGTTGGAAATAAAAAACTGGATCGATTCATGCATATTTAGAGGTGGCGCAACTCGAAGCCTTAGTATCATTATAGTTTGGGGTGGCAAATTTCTTCAAACTTGTGCCACCCTTAAATATTAATGGATTTAACTCAAAATCTAGTCTGGGATCTTTTTTATATAAGGAATGAAAAAATGCATCAGGAGCTCTTATTTGTGCATTTTAATTTTTTACGATGTATGTGTGGCTCGCCCTAATATATATATATATATGGGAATACAGGCATCCCCCGTTATACGATTGGGATGCATCCCTAAAAACCCCATCGTATATCGAACGATTGTATATCGAACTGAAGGCCTTATGGGAAAAATAGGGATACGTTCCCAAACATTCTGGAAGACCACCAAAATTTGCAGATTCCACTATTATTTTGCGATTGAACCAGCCAGAACTCGCCTTAAATGACGCTTTGGAGGTTTCACCTCTTGACTGCCTGACATCCTCCCACAATTTCTTTGCCTTGGCGCAGATAAGGGCAGTGGAGAGAGGCATCCTGCGCCTGTTCTGATCCTCTATCTAGAGATTGAGAAGCCTCTCCATCTCTTGGATAGTTGAATCCTGGCTCTTCATTATCCTCTTGGCAGATAACGACGACACATTCTCGCCAGCTGCCAGGATCTTGTCGGAATTCTTGATCACTGTCGACACAGTGGACTGAGCCAGTCCAAGAATCTTCGCTATCGAATTAGCCCTTTGTCCATTCTTGTGATGCTTGACAATGTCAAGCTTAACCTCCAAGCTCAAACTCTTGCGAGGCTTCTTAGCAATACCCGAAGCACCAGCACTTGGCCTTTTCTGAGACATGCTTTCAAGTTGGAGATCGTTAACGTGAAATAAGGCAATCGTAAATCGAAAGATGGGGGTACTTTTTTAAAATCGTTAACGCGGGAAATCGTAAACTGAACGATCGTATAACGGGGGATGCCTGTATATATATATGAAAATTATTTCACGAAAGTAACACGTGAAAAATATTTATGATGAATAAAACCACGAAGGAAAGGAAACACAAAAAGGTGCTCAAGCGCTTTCGTCTAATGACATCCTCAGGAACACTGAAGTACATAAAAGGTTATGGCCTATATATAGGTTACAGAAAGAAAAAAAAAAATAAATAACATACATACACACAAACATATATATATATATACATACATATCTACACACACATATATATATATATAATATATGCAATAAACGGAGAAGTAAAAATAAAAATTAAAAATTAGAGGATTAACAAAGAGGCATACAGATTTGTAAGGAAAAATATAGATTTTTAGCACAAGATCAAATGAATTATAAAAATACAAATTTATACTGGAAATCTGCCCGGGTTTTAACACTTTGCCTTTTAGAGTCAAGTTTCGATATATATAAAAATAAAATGAAGATTACAAGTTAATAAAGTAGCATACAAGTTTACCAAAGATTTAGCATCCTACCCTTTTTATCTAAATTTGTTTTGAAGGAATTCAAAACAACAGGATCGAGTTGAAAAAGACCTTTGCTTATGTTGAAGTTATTTGAAAGTTGGATAATGGCAGACTCAAGAATATTTCTATTAACAATGTTGCTAGAATGAAATAAAACTGAAGCATTATTCCAATCAATACAGTGGGATATAACTGACAAATGGACAAAAAGAGCACTGGACAACTGTCCTGTTCTAACGGAATATTGATGCTGTTTTATACGTGTGTGCAAATCCTTTCCCGTCTGGCCTATGTAAAAGGAATCACATTGTTTACACCCAATTTTATAGATAATGCCTGAATTATTGGTAGGGCTATTTTTTACTATGATATTTTTCACAATATTGTTATATGAAAATACTATATTAATATCCAAAAGTTTAAGTACATTAGCAATGCCTAAAAAGCCTGGGAAAAATGGAAGTACTAAAATATTTTTTGACAAAGTACGAGTGTTATTATTGACACAATAGAAAGTTAATTTTGCCTTGTTGAGACAAGATGTCATAAACGCAGATGGGTAACACAGATCACTTCCAATACCATTGATTTTTTCCAATTCGGCATCGATGTATTCCGGACTGGCGATCCTAAGGGTGCGGAGAAACATTGATGAAAAAATGGCCTTCTTAGTGGGGGTGTCATGTCCCGAGTAAAAGTGTACGTAGGACAAATTGTTTGTTGTTTTCCGATAGATACTAAACTTAAAACCTGGGCTTTCCCTATGTACACGAACATCCAAAAATGGGATTGAATTGTCTTGTTCCACTTCTAAATTACTTACATTCCGAGAATCCTGGGGGTTGGCATCCCTTGGTTGCGGTACGTCGACGATATTTTGTATATCTGGCCCATGAATCGTGACCTGGATAACTTCCTCCTTCATTTAATGATCAAGTCCCCTCCATTAAGTTTACTTTAGAAGTGGAACAAGACAATTTAATCCCATTTTTGATGTGCGTGTACATAGGGAAAGCCCAGGTTTTAAGTTTAGTATCTATCGGAAAACAACAAACAATTTGTCCTACATACACTTTTACTCGGGACATGACACCCCCACTAAGAAGGCCATTTTTTCATCAATGTTTCTCCGCACCCTTAGGATCGCCAGTCCGGAATACATCGATGCCAAATTGGAAAAAATCAATGGTATTGGAAGTGATCTGTGTTACCCATCTGCGTTTATGGAATCTTGTCTCAAGGCAAAATGAACTTTCTATCGTGTCAATAATAACACTCGTACTTTGTCAAAAAATATTTTAGTACTTCCATTTTTCCCAGGCTTCTTAGGCATTGCTAATGTACTTAAACTTTTGGATATTAATGTAGTATTTTCATATAACAATATTGTGAAAAATATCATAGTAAAAAATAGCCCTACCAATAATTCAGGCATTATCTATAAAATTGGGTGTAAACAATGTGATTCCTTTTACATAGGCCAGACGGGAAAGGATTTGCACACACGTATAAAACAGCATCAATATTCCGTTAGAACAGGACAGTTGTCCAGTGCTCTTTTTGTCCATTTGTCAGAGTTATCCCACTGTATTGATTGGAATAATGCTTCAGTTTTATTTCATTCTAGCAACATTGTTAATAGAAATATTCTTGAGTCTGCCATTATCCAACTTTCAAATAACTTCAACATAAGCAAAGGTCTTTTTCAACTCGATCCTGTTGTTTTGAATTCCTTCAAAACAAATTTAGATAAAAAGGGTAGGACGCTAAATCTTTGGTAAACTTGTATGCTACTTTATTAACTTGTAATCTTCATTTTATTTTTATATATATCGAAACTTGACTCTAAAAGGCAAAGTGTTAAAACCTGGGCAGATTTCCAGTATAAATTTGTATTTTTATAATTCATTTGATCTTGTGCTAAAAATCGATATTTTTCCTTACAAATCTGTATGCCTCTGTTAATCCTCTAATTTTTAATTTTTATTTTTATTTTTACTTGTCCATTTATTGCATATATATATATATATATATGTATGTGTGTAGATATGTATGTATGTATGTATATATACATATATATATATACAGGGCATCCCAAAAAAATGTATACACACTTTAAATAATTATAAAGGCAGTGTTTATTAAAATACATTTCATTTTCAAAATGTAATAGAATCTACATACATTATTTAATTGTTTTGTCAACACCTGTTTTCAAACTGACGTCCGTTCTGGTCCAGGCACTGCTGATAACGCGAAGCAATGGAATCGCAAACCATGAAACATTTCGTTTGGTATTTGTGTGCATTCTCGTTCAATGGCTGCTCTCAATGCAGTGACTGTTGCAGGTTTTATAGCGTAGACTTTGTCTTTTAAGTATCCCCATAAAAAAAGTCTAGTGGTGTGAGGTCTGGTGAACGCGGAGGGTATTCTACGAAACCCCTTCGTCCAATCCACATCCACATCGTGCCAAGTACCACTCGCAATACTCCACTCTTCGGTCCGGATCATCTTCATTAATAGCATGGACTAATCTTGGAATGTAACTTTTCCATTGACAGTGCTTCAAAATGCGTTGGACAGACTATTCTGAAATTCCTACCTCACGACTCGCTTGCCGCACAGATTTTCTTGGACTTTGGTGATACGTTTCCAGTACTCTTTCTTGCTTTGTGGGGCTTGTCGATGTCCGTGGTCTTCCGGAACGCTTCTTGTGGACATTCTGAACAGTTCCATCGGCTTCAAACTTATCTCTAATTCGAGTGATAGTAAGTCACGTTGGTGGATCTGTTTGAAACTCCCTCCTAAACTGTCTTTGCACTTCAACTGCGTTTTCACACTTCCAGTAGCATTTTAGAATGAATTTCCTTTGTTCAAAGCTTAGTCTGACTGCCATTATTAATTCTAATGGGTTTAACTTGGAAAGAAAGAAACATCAATTGAGCTATCAGCTGTTAAAGTGTGTATACATTTTTTTGGGATGCCCTGTATATATATATATATATATGTTTGTGTGTATGTATGTTATTTGTTTTTATTTTTTTTCTTTCTGTAACCTATATATAGGCTGTAACCTTTTATGTACTTCAGTGTTCCTGAGGATGTCATTAGATGAAAGCACTTGAGCACCTTTTTGTGTTTCCTTTCCTTCGTGGTTTTATTCATCATATATATATATATATATATATATATATATTAGTGATGGATCAAATAGCCGCAACCGCACTACAACCGCACAAAAATTCACAACTGCAACCGTAACCGCCGTTCCATAAGTGCGGTTGCAGTTGTAAAAGCTTAGTTAATTTTAATTTTAGGTTAATTAGAAATATTTCTTTTTCTAAAAAGAAAATGATGGGTCTCCTTATGCGTGGAGCGAGAACGTTGTATGATGAGAGGCGTTGCTGCTTGAAAGGTGAAAATGCAGCAAAAATATTATTCTTGAAATTCACACTGCCTGTCATTAAGTTTGTCATCAGTTTTTCAAATGAATAATAATCCATAACTTTCCAATGGGTCTAGGCTGGGGAAAGTGGTAGGTGGGATGAACAGTGCGATGGGTCCTCGTCCCTCATCCTGTTAACACACTTAGTGCAAAATATGGTTTTAATTAATTTGACCTATTCTTTCATAATAGCTATATAAGTTTAGAATATACTTCATTTAAATAGTATTTATTTAGTAAATACCTTATGTTGAACACAAGTTTTGCAACACACAAATAGCGGTAGCGGTGTATTGCAAAACTTGTGTTCAACATAAGGTATTTACTAAATAAATACTATTTAGTATATATTATGTACCAAGTGTGGCTAAATCGCACTATAGTGGCTAAATCCAGTTAATAATTGTGCATTTTTCCTAGTATATGATAACCGCAACCGCGGTTGGAAAAAATTTGACAACCGCAAACACAACCGCAACCGCGGTTGTGAAAAACTGACCACTCGATCCATCACTAATATATATATATATATATATATATATATATATATATATATATATATATATATGATACAACTCAGCATGGTCACCTGAGAGACTTTTGTTATACAGACTGCACATGGAACAAGGAACTCTTCTGGGAAAATTAAATCATGACCCAGTCATGACCCGTTGCTTATGTTGGGCTTCCATCAAGAAAAAGAAACTTCAGTATTTGTCATTTACCATTATTTATTCAGACTATAGTGGATTTAATTTTCCCAAAAGAGTTCCTTGTTCCATGTATAGTCTGTGTGTAATATATATATATATTATATAATATATATATATATATATATATATATATATATATATATATATATATATATATATATGATACAACTCAGCATGGTCACCTGAGAGACTTTTGTTATACAGACTGCACATGGAACAAGGAACTCTTCTGGGAAAATTAAATCATGACCCAGTCATGACCCGTTGCTTATGTTGGGCTTCCATCAAGAAAAAGAAACTTCAGTATTTGTCATTTACCATTATTTATTCAGACTATAGTGGATTTAATTTTCCCAAAAGAGTTCCTTGTTCCATGCATAGTCTGTGTGTAATATATATATATATATATATATATATATATA
This sequence comes from Bathynomus jamesi, assembly GCA_023014485.1. Taxonomy (NCBI): domain Eukaryota; kingdom Metazoa; phylum Arthropoda; class Malacostraca; order Isopoda; family Cirolanidae; genus Bathynomus; species Bathynomus jamesi. Next base: position 4,889 of record JAJOZX010007342.1, on the reverse strand, counting down.
TATATATCAAAAGTATTCGGACACCTCGGAAAATCCGCATTTCTGCAAATATCACCTTCGCCGAAAGGTATGCTAGGAAAAAGCGTGGCAAAACTATAATGCTGAGGTGTTCTGTTAAGTTATCAGTAACTGTTGTGAAGCCATGCCACGCGGACGTGAACTCTCCGAGTTCCAACGTGGACCCGTCATCAGATGTTATTTAAGTATCGTTTCTATACGAAACATTGCTGCCAAACAGGATATACCAAAGTCGACTGTAGCGGATGTTATCATGAGATGGAAGCACGATGGTGCAACTAACGCGAAAAAACGTTCTGGACGACCACGCAAACTGACGGAACGTGATAGAAGAAGTCTGGTACGACATGTCAAGAAGTCCCGCACATCCTCTGCCGCTTCCATCACTGAGGAGGTAGGAAGAGCATCCGGTACCTCCGTTAGTACTGTAACTATCCGCAGAGAGATGCACAAACTCGGTTATTATGGTAGAGCAGCTGTACACAAGCCACTGATTACAAAAGTTAATGCCACGCGTCGTTTGGCCTGGTGTGTCTCCCGTCGTTCCTGGACCGTGGAGGACTGGAAAACTGTTCTTTGGAGCGACGAGTCGCAGTATTCACTCTTCCAGTCTGATGGGCGTGTTTGGGTGTGGTGACAGCCCGGAGAATGGCTTCTTCCTGACTGTGTACGTCCAATGGTGAAGTTCGGTGGAGGGTCCATCATGGTATGGGGTTGTTTTTCCTGGCTAGGGCTCGGCCCGTTGGTTGTTATACCCACTACCATGAACGCTGACATTTATCTCGACGTTCTGGATAATTCGGCCCTCCCTACACTGTGGCAATACTACGGAGATGGCCATTGTTTGTTTCAACAGGATCGAGCTCCCTGCCATACTGCAAGGCGTGTGCAGGACTGGTTTTGTGAAAATAAGGTGGATTTGTTAGACTGGCCTGCTCAGAGCCCCGATCTCAACCCAATCGAGCACATGTGGGACGAACTGGAGCGACGGATACGAAACCGCACACCACGCCCGGCTTCACTTGCATCTCTTGCATCAGCTCTGCAAGAGGAATGGCGAGCCATTCCTGCACAGACTTACCAAAAACTGGTGGAAAGTATGCCTTGACGTGTTGATGCTGTAATAAAAGCAAAGGGTGGACCTACTGGTTACTAAATGCCATAATAAAACCATTTTTCCCAAAACCATGCGGTGTCCGAATACTTTTGATCATATAGTGTATATACACAGGGTGTACATAAAGTCAGGATCTATTTTTGTGAAGCACTTGGAAATTATATGGAATTCAATCATAAAATGATAAAGTGGTAACATTTATTAAATAATTAAGAGTAGGATTCGACGTGACGCCCATCAGTATCCCTGCACAGCTCAAATCATTCCGCAGCATTTCTAAACACATTCTGGAGCATTTGCGGGGTTATGTTATCTGCAGCAGTTCGTATACGTAAGTTTTCAAGACTCGTAATCTTCATCTGATAGACGTGCAATTTGATAAAACCCCATGCAAAGAAATCTAAAGGGGTTAAATCTGGTGATCTCGCTGGCCATGGTCTGTTGCTTCTGCGTCCGATCCAGCAATTTGGAAAATGTCCATTTAGATAATCCTGAACAATTTTGGCATAGTGACAAGGAGCACCATCATGTTGGTAGATGACGGTACTAACAATCCTATCCCCAATCAGCTGAGGTTCAAGGAATTGCTGCAACATGTCCAGATAAATAAGCCCTGTAACTGTAGCTTCAGCAAAGAAAAAAGGACCATAAACCTTAGATTTTGTTAAACCCATCCAGACATTAACTTTAGGTGAGTCTCTCTCCCACTTTTGGATGAAATCATTCGGTCTTTCATCTGCCCAAATTCGACAGTTATGGCGATTTACTTTTCCACACGTATGGAAAGTGGCTTCATCACTAAAGAGAATGTTGTCCATTAAATTATCACTCCAGATTTGTTCTACAAGATCAGCACACACAGCACTTCGAGGGAAATCTTCCTCATGTAAATCATGTAAAACCTTCTATGTGGAACTGTATCAAACGCTTTTTTTAAATCTAAATAAATAACATCAGCTGCTCTATGCCTATCATATTAGTGCACTATTTCATTATAAAATTCTAACAAATTAATTAAACAAGATCTATGGTGTTGAAACCCATGCTGACTACTATTAAACAAATCTCGACTTTCTAAGTGATTGATGATATGATCCCTAACGACTGATTCCAATAGTTTACTGACAATCGACATTAAACTAATGGGCCTATAATTGCTAGATACTGTGTGGTTGCCTTTTTTAAAAATGGGCATGACATTAGTTAATTGGAAGTCTTTGGGCATAATCGTGTTTCGAGTGACCAATTAAAAATCTTTGTTAAGGGGCCTACAATAACGTCTTTCAAATCTTTCAAATGTCTGGGATAAAAAGCGTCAGGGCCTAGAGCCTTACTAATTTTTAGCCTATTGATATAATGCATACTCTCACCCTCATAAACAGTTATTTCATCCAAAATAGTCTTGCTATTAAATGGAACGATATTGTCCACATCGGGGATATTATTTACGTCTTCTCTGGTAAAAACTGTCGCAAAAAAGTTGAAAATATCCACCATTGCCTGAGCATCGGAAGCCAAAGCACCATTAACATCCACTAGAGGGCCTATGTTATCCTTTATCAGCTTACGATTATTGACATATTCAAAAAACTTTTTTGGATTATGTTTACTATCCGCAGCTATAAGTATCTCTAAATTATGGTTAGCATTCCTAACTGATCTTTTAACCTGATGTCTAAACTCTATATAGGCCTATCTATTAAAGTTAGCTGCTGTGCCATTGCGCTTATTAAGTCTATATGCTCTGTTATGCTTGTTTATGAACTCTCCTATTTCCCTAATCCACCAATTGGGCCTACCATGATTTCTAGTGCACTTGGGCCTATGAGGAATAAACTCCCTTTCAATATTCATAAAACTTTCTTTAAACGCCTCCCAATGCAAATTTATGTCATTACCCATAAATAAGTTATCCCAGTCCACTACTCTCATCCTATCCGCAAAACTATCAAAATTAGTCCTATGAAAGTCAAGGACTTCTATTACGTTACCATCCTTAGTGTTTTCTATCAATAACTTAAGCTTAAGAATTTGATGATCACTACATCCTAAAATTTCACCCACTTCCAAACCCTTAACTATATTTTCGCTGTTCGTCATCACCAAATCTAAAATATTGGTACTGCGCATTGGTTTGGTAACCATCTGTCGTAAAATATTATCTTCCATGAACTCAATCTCAAACCCTCTTTATTACTAGTAAAAGTTTCACAATTAACATTAATTAGGGCAGTTAAAGTCTCCAACAATTATACTATTCCGATTGTCAATAAAGTTATCAAGAAGTGAGTAAAATCTAGTATTGGTATTGATACCTGATATGTTTGACATATCTCATGCAAATGCAGGTGGCCTAATAAAGATTGCATAAGCTTATTTAGCTAGCAAATTTATCTAACTATATTTAGGCTCACTACAATAATGCTTCAGAAAGAGAGCATAACCATATTTGACAGCAATTTATCTAACTATATTTAGGCTCACCACAAAAATGACAAACTAGAATGCAAAATACAGTATGGCTGATTGGTGTCATGGTAAATAATGTTGATGGAAATCAGTTTCCAACACTTAGACAAGTGCTTTGTTGCTTATTCCATGGCATCAAAAAGGTGAAGCAAATGCTACTAGAAGCAGCATCAATTACTGTTGATGAAATGTTGGTAATGTGGAGGAACGCCAATATACCAACATCACAAAAACCAAATGTTGTTGCCAAACTCAAGAAAATCTATAACCAGTAGGTATGCTTGGGGAAAAATATGCATAGAAAAAGCAGCACCCAACAGTCTAACACAAAAACATTTGAAGAACAGCTTGATATTCTTTTTGATATATCTCATGCAAATGCAAGTGGCCTAATAAAGATTGCAGAAGATTGGGGATTTCTGGAAGATCAATGTGGAGTGCAAAAAATGTACATGGTTAGTCAAGATAAGGTTTTCATGGTGAAAATGGAAAGGAAGGAAAAGAGGCTAGAGGCAGAAAATGATTGTTGAAAAAAAACATATGACATGAATACTGATGAAAAGGAAAGAAAGGGGAATTCAAAGGATGAATTAGATTCTACATCAAGTGACACTGAGGAGGAAACATGCATAAGTGAATTCCATAAATGAAAAATCTCCAGTCCTGTGCCTTTTACTTCTATTTCAACTCCCTCGAAACGACAAATATCTAATCCAAATCCTCGGTGAATGATCAACGATCCTAGGTTCTCTGCTGCATTGGATTGTACAAATGCACAATGCACATAGTTACCCCTGCTCTCCAGGCAGCTGGAGTTGATATTAGGGAGGTTACCTTCTCACAATCATCAAGACTGAAATCTAGAGCCAAGTTAAGTAAAGAAATAAAGAAAACATTTAACCCAGAAACTCTTCTCATTATACATTTTGATGGAAAGCTACTCCCCAATTCTGATGGAAGAAAATCTGACCATTCAGCTGTTGCCTTGGGTAGAAATGTAGAAAAACTCCTAGGAATCCTTAAATTGGTGGAAGGTACGGGAGTCAAGATGGTAGAGCAATATTACAGTTAGTAGAGGAATGAGATGGCGTATGAAACTGGATTGCTGGGCTTTGTTTTGATACAACAGCCAGCAAGACTGGCATCCATGAGCAGGGACTCCAGCAGAAAATACTTTTCCTAGCTTGCCACCACCACATTCTTGAAATAGTAGTGGGAGCTGTTTTTGACAAATTCTTTGCATCTCAAGGGCCTGATATAGATATTTTTGTGAGGTGCAAAGATC